>CM055065.1:48239534-48264318 GCA_029204045.2 Tillandsia leiboldiana
CAGGCAATTCGAAGGATTATCTAACACTTCTAAATTTTTTTAAAATACTCAAATACTCAAGGGATACTTGAGGGATACATGAGAGACAGTTTCCAAAAATTAGGTATTTGGGTCTAATTCAAGACTGAATCATTTTTAGGTGGTTCAGATAAATATATTTTTATGCAAGATCTCTGAAGTAGGACGGAGTATAGGGTCCTACGTTTTAGAAGGCTTCAAAATATAATTTATAATTTTGAAAGATTTTAGAAATTTTTAAAATTTTTAAAATATTTTTTTTTTAGAAATTTTCGTAATGTTTAAAAAAATTATGAAAATTAAAGGAAAATAGAAAATTCAGAAAAATAGAAAAAAATAGAAAAAAAAAAGAAGAAAAAAATTAGAAAGATAATCAAAACTCACTTCTGAACCGCTTCGGAACTGGACTCACTCCAAGGCGACGCATTTGCGAAGGAAAAAAAAGACATCATTGCCAAAGCCTCTGTCTTATTCATAAAATCATATATTCATCATCATACAAAAAGTTTTATGCCTTATTTATACTATCTTAACCTTACCTATACATAACTAACTTAGGATTTAATCTTATCCTAAATAACTAATTAAAACAACCTTATGTAGAGATTAACTAAAAATAATAATCTAAAAATAAATACAAATAAAATCAAATAAGAGGATAGCAAAAAAATCTCATTTGACTAACTAAAAGATACACTCAACTAATCTAATCTAATCTAATTTAAAAAACTATGAACTAAATCGGTTTAATCCAATCAACATAAGTTCAAGCCTATTATGAATCAATCTCGCTAATACATTTGGATGACTTTTGCATCATGAATTCATGGTTTGATAAAATTCAAGATTGATGTTGTCTTATTAAAAATAAAAAATTCCTGATGAACAATGCTATACTGTATTTCTTTGCACAAGTTAGTGAGTCTATTGCAATATGCTATCTAACTATATGAACTATTTTTCACTTATATTGCCATATAAAATAATAATATATATGTTAAAAATAATTATTATCGTATACCCATGAGGTCATGACCCATGTATTGTATTAATGATTTTCAGACTTATTTGTATCACACATCTGTTTGCATGGTGCATCCATATCACACCTGTGCAATGTAGGGGTTAACTGGGTCTTTTCAGTCAATTACTCCATTCCTGTTGATATATAGGATTCTGTCCTGTTTCTAGATGAGACCATAGTGTATCAACAATACAAGGCAACTCATTCCTAATCTTGATTTTCCTTTCACTTGAGCACATCTTTTTCCAATTTAAAGTTTTTGGCAATCAGAATACAATGGGTCATTTACTCTCCAAAGTGGTTGTGCTAGCTGTCATTCAAGTTGTCAGTCGTTCCATAGGAATGCTCTGGCCATACCACCAGTAAGAGAGGGGCAAAGAGCTCCCGGATTAGCTCTAATGTACCTCTAACTCTGGTCACACTACTAGGGCTAAAAACAATCATATATATACGCTTGGATTTATAAGAATACAAATATCTCAAAGTTCATGATTACTGCCGCACTATGAATCTTGTCGAGCCCAACTTCTCTAACAAATACAGCATCCTATCTAGAATTTCAATGAGGCCCCAATATGCTATAAGGTTATTCTATTATTTACTACAATATCTTGAACAAGATCCATATGCTGCGCCAATGATTCTGTACACTAGGTCCCTATTAAACATTGTTACATACATCTCGACTGAAGCCCGTTAAAAAGTAGTCACAATAATGTTTTGGATGAGGTTCAAGAAACTTCACCAACATCTAACTTTAGCAAAAAAAAAAAAAAAAAAAGGGGGGGGGGGGAAAATGAGGAGGAAAAAATCACCAAGATGTCAAAAGAAAATCAAGATATATGTTATTCAGAAAGACCTCTCTAGTAGTTTCTGTTTGCTTACACAATCTGATTCTCTGCTAATAAACTTGTTATTTATAGCTTCATGCACATAACTTTGACTAGTTCTACACGATATACTCAAAGAACTTCATTTCAAAGGGAATAAAACTTCTCAATCACTAACAATAAAAAAAATTCAAGTGAAAACACAAAAAGAATCTCAAGACATCAATTTAACCCATAAGAAATGTTTTCAATTGAAATGTCAAAGTTAACTGGCAGTCTTAGGATATGATGTTCAGTTCAGTAGAAGTGCCAATGTTAGGATCTCCCGCTCCTAACTATAGTTTTGATACCGATAAATAGATTTAACGTCTCTATTGGACGCATCTCCACTCCAAGGAAAAGACGGACCTCCTTTTCTAATTTATTCAAAGCTAGAAGTAATTAAAAAGAATTCACTTATTTATTAATAAAATTGACCATTCATTACAAAAGAGGAGAGCCTCCTATTTATAGGCCTAAAATCATTATAATAATCCTAATCTGATAAGAAAACTAAATAAGAATAGGATAAATCAAAAGATATTCCTAATCTAGTAGATATCTCAAATAAAATATCTTTCTAAGCTAATAATAATCCAATAAGAAAAAGACTTAATTTGTATTGGACTAGGATCCGAGAGTGATAGTAACAGCCAACTACTTTGCCAATCAAACACATAAAAGGCACCATGGTAAATGAAGCCAACAACCATGATTGAAACTTTGTTTCCACTTTCAATGGTATCACAGCTTTACAGAAACTATTGATATGTCTAATATGGAAAGCAAAATGTTTATGTTCTATTTAAAAAACATTTTCTGTAAATTTTCGCATGCTTTTCATCAGTGATGCCTCCTGCTTACCATTTCAAATTGATCACATTAACTGTCAAATATAGATAATTCTATGTCTCGTGTAATAAATTTTATCTGCATATGGCACGTTCAGGTTCACGAGTATTGTTTGTTTAACTACCTGCAAAATCCAGCAGCAGCAGCAGCAGTAGTAACTACTTATGCCATAAGAAAAAACATTGGATAAATGTGAACTGTTATTATAATTACCTCAAACATTAGTGTATCTACAAAACTATCTTGTAAAAGTGTTGATTGTGCATATTTTTCTAATATGCAGGTTAAACTAACATTTGGCTTATTACATCTTTTCTCTACCAGTACAAATTGAACATTTGAACTACATTCATCAGGAAGTTATCTGTATGCTATGGAATAATTATCTCCTGCTATATTTTGGAAATTGTAATCAAGCATTCCAACTTGAAAGCACAACCATGGAAATCAATTTTATCAAGCGTCAAAGAAACAAAACACAAATAAAAGAAAAGGCGCTGCTCCTACCATATCAAAGAGATGAAACAACATAATTAAATTAAATGACATGACAAGTATTATGTACTCACGAGGACAATGAATCAAGCTCCACAGCAGAAATATACCAACGGGGTGCAGAACCTCGGCCCTTCTGCTCAAATAAATAATTTACAGATTATTTTAAGACCTATAAATAGAGTTTTATCGGTTATAAATTAATCAAGATATTTCTTTATTTCTAAACAGCAAATTAGGATCTGGCTTTCTAATTTGAACATATATAATAGAGAATTTCTTGAAAGCAACCATACAGAAAGAATTCTTTTTTCTTATTCTCATGATTTTGCTAAAGCAACAAGTGAAGCTTTGTAATTTGAACAGGATATTAGAGTATTTCTTTAGAGAAACAAACTAGAAAGATTTTTTTTTCTTGTCCTAATGATTTTGCTAGAGCGAGAGCCGAGAAGTGGCAGATATCATTTGAAAGAAGCATAAGCTCTAAATGTAGAAACATGAAAAATCTATTAGAAGGTTTACATTGTGAGATCCAGCCAGGTTATCCTCAAAATTGCAAATTTGAAACCCTTTGTATATGAATGGCATTCCCAATATTTCTTTTGAAAGATAATTCAGGGAAGTAAATACCAATAAAATGACCACAAAGATCATTTATCTGATTGTAAGAAATAACACCTATTTGGAAGTCGAGAAGAAAAGCTATAGCTACAATACTAAATACTATCTCTTCTTCTTTTTCTTTTAAAATTTAAACAAAGGGTTAATTTCAAAAAATAAATAAATAAACAAAAATTCCCATGTTATCAATACTAATTGCTATCCCACTCATCCCTTTGGAAGAATCATCTTCTTGGATTTGTTTAATCAGAAGTAAATAGGCAAACCAGTTCAAAATGTAGTATTCGTTTTTAATTAACTAAATACTAAAAATTACTTGTCTACACTTACCTATGTGAGTGAAAGTATCTTATTCGAAGTTTCCAACTATCTCACAATGAGATGTACTAATCGAGTAAATGGTAGAGAAATATTGCATGCGATTTTAAAAAATAATCTAAACTACCAGTTGAGAATAATCTTTTTTATTTATCGAGGTGCCGTTACCTTCGGCGGCGCTGCAACGGGCTCCTCCCTCTGCTTAGAAGCCTCATAAGCTACATCACAATCCGATACCTCCAGAATCAAACTAAAATACCCTAAAAATCAGATCAATTGCCATCTCCCAAATCACACAAAAAAAGAAAACCTAATTCAAATAAAAAAAATTACAATCTCTTCGAACACAATCACCTCGAAGGGTTCCGATCCGCTAGGGTTAAGCTCTCGACCATCCCTGCAGGCACGTGCGCGAGCATGTGCTGCAGCTTCCTCTGCTGCCGCTGTGACTGCTCCACGAGCCTCTGCACCCAAATCCGATACGACATCAAAATCAGATTTTGAGCATTGTAATTGCTTAAAACAACGATCTCGATTTGAATCGATAATGAAAAAAGAAAAAAAGGGTGCGAACTTTAGCTTTGGGGATTGCGTTCTTCTCCTCCTGCAATCGGCCCTTGATAGCCTCGACCTGCGACTCCATCGCCTTTAGCGTCGCGTCGACGGCGGAGAGGTCGGGGATGCTCGTGGCTGGGTACACTACAAGGGTGGGAAAAAGAGATCGAAAAGGGTGGGGGAGGGGGTTTCTTAGCTCAGATTCTAGAGAGAGGGGAGGGGGAGGGGGATTAGGGTTTTACTGTTGCGGGCGATGACGAGGTCTTGGAGCTCGGCGATGCGGGTGGTGAAGGAGGAGACGAGGGCGTCGAGAGAAGAGCCCGCGTGCTTCGGATCCATGGCGACGGCGACTCTCTCTCTCTCTCTCTTTCTCTCTCTACTCTCTCTCTCTCTCTCTCTCTCTCTCTCTCTCTCTCTCTCTCTCTCTCTCTCCTGCTTCTTTTTTTTTTTTGAGTTCTTGCGTTCGGGGAATGAATTGAACGGAGACGATGAAGTGGGTTGTCCTTGGGCGGGAAATTTTGGTGGCAATTTGTGTCCTTCATGTATGGAGAATTTTGAAAACGGTACCTGAAGTTTTTTTTCTTCCCCACTACTGATTTTATTTAGAAATATATATATATATATATATATATATATATATATATATATATATATATATATATATATATATATATATATATATATATATTCCTTTTAGATCTATTTCTTTAACTAATTTCATTACTTAGATCATTCTATTTCACCAACCACTCACTTAACTCAAGAATCTCACTATCATTCTAACCACACATTTTTTCATTCAATGACTAAAAATTTACTAGTACTAATGACTTAATATTTTTAAAATTATAGGAGCTCGATTCTCTTCCCCTCTCTGTGTATATATATATATAGTCCGACTAGAATGTTATCGATAGCACCAAAGAATTGGTGCTACTAATTTTTTTACCGTTAAATCTATCTCTTTGATCATTTTCACTTCTTGGATTATACTATTCAACCAACCTAGAACCACTATTATCCTAACTGCACATCTCTTAATCCAAAAGATAAAAACTTAATAGCACCAATGACTTGGTACTATCGATAGCATAATAGTCTAGTTATATATATATATATATATATATATATATATATATATATATATATATATATATATATATATATATATATATATATATATATAACTTATACTTATCTCTATGTTATACCTGAACTAAACCCAACTAGAACAAAATTGAAACAAAATCGTTTCGATCTTGTTTCCTAAACAAACAGTGCCTAAGGTGTGAGGACCCGAATCCCCACTTAAAGGTTTATTGATGGATTAGTGGCTTCTGGGAGTGTTTGTGCGCGTGTCGGGCTCAAGAAAAGGATTCCTAGTGATTTGGGAGCAAGATTTAGTACCAGGAGGTCCCTAATGGGTGATTGAGGTTTTGCACGCGTATTGGAACCAAGGATTTGACCCGGCACGAAAAATGGATCAAGTTTACTTTTCCGGAAATTTTCGAGAAATTTTAGAAGTGGAATTGGGCCAAACGGACTTCAAATTTGGAATCAGCGCGCGAAAACGATCAAGATGGACTATTTACTTATATTTTTCGGAGCCCGGATGACCCGACACGGATTTCGAGGTTCGGCAGTACTGTTCCGGCGGCCGGAGAGGCGCCGGCGCCGGCGGCTGGCGGCGGAGTGCGGCGGCGGGCGGAGGCGCAGCCGCGCGGTCCACCGCGGAAGGCGTGCACCGGGCGCTGGACACGTGGCGCCTCCCGATTGGCCGGTGCGGCAGGCGCGGTCCATGGAATGGCGCGGGTGCACGGTGGACCAGGGGTGGACACGTGGCGGCTTTTGGTTGGCGGGTCCTGGTGCGCGCGGTCCACGCGACGGGCGGTGGGTGCCTCGGGATGCGTGCCAGACACGGGGCCGCAGGCGGCGCGGTCGCGCACGTGGGCGTTGCCGGGCGACGTGGGGGCGCCACGTGGCGCCCCGCAGTTGGCCGGGTACAGCCGCGCACGCCAGGCTGTCGGGCCACGCGTCGCTCCGCGATTCGCGGGCGCGCGTGCGCCGGGCGAGGGGGAAGCCTCTTGTCACGCCCCGAGTTCAAAAACCAGCGTCTAAATTTTTTTTTTTTTTTTAAATCAGAGTTGCAAATCAACCAGGGCAATGACAGACCGCCACATATATAGAAGAGTCCCAATCCCACTGGGGATTGAGCCTTTTCTATATATGCACAGCTAGCTCGGCAATCACATCAGAGTACTAACTACGTACTAACAAAAATACAAATTAACTTTACAAATTACAACTCTTTTTCCCAAATTACCAAATCTTTCAACTTTAAACTCTTTAACTAAGTACACGGCTGTCCAGGGTCGAACATCTATCTCGATACCTCGCCAATTCGTCCCGACATCTCAACACCCGCTCGACCTGAAAAACAGTCACCCGAGGGTGTGAGACACACCGGAGTGCATCCCAGTGGGCACGACGAGCCGAGAAATAGCAGATCGTACCTACTGGTATACAATACTAGATGATAGTAATAATCATGGGTTAGGGTAAAGCAGATATATAACTGGTGCTGTAAAGAAAGCAAAACTCATAACCTGGTTACAAGCATAGGAGATAATTTTAGCAGAATTTAAACCAGGACAAACATGTATCAGGATAATCAACGCATCAAGGAGTTAGGACAATCAGCAAGATAACAATGAAACTATAATCAAGGCATCAAGAAGTTAGGACAATCAGCAATATAACAATGAGATTATAATCAAAGGCATCACATGGAATCATATATAGGTAGATAACTAGAAGCCAGATCAAAGAATCAAAGAAGCATGTTAAAGCAACTTAACAACACATGCATCAAATAGATGAAAACACAAAGACCCAATCACAAGCTACCATATTGGCCTTCACAAGACCTCAGGCAAGGCTGCCCACTTGGCACCACCTGGTTGACATTCCCTTCACAAGGGTCACGGGTTGCCACAGCTAACCACTTTACCGGTAAAGTACACCGCTACGGGGGATCAGCCCGCTAGTGTACGTGAAGAACAACGGTGCGGGCGATCATAATGCAAATGCTCAAGCTCTCGGTCCACTGACCGGGTAATCGGCAACAAGCCGGGAAATCCCCACTGGGATGCAATGACAAGATCAACTGAATCTCAACACTCATGCAGGAACACTCAGCAACAATAAATCTCAACTCATATGCAAGATCAAGGCAAATCTCTCTCAACAGAAGCTCACAGATAAACTCAACTCAACCACACAACCAACCAAATGATACAAAACTTAAACACATATTTTTAAGAAAACTGTTTTGAAAAGTCCAAACCTCGAAGAGCGTTGCCCTTGTCCTATCAAACAAGAACAGACTCAGGCGACACTATGAAGCTTGGGTTTTCGGTCCAAACCTCGCAGAGCAGTGCCTTTGTCCTATCAAACAAGAACAGACTCCGGCGACCCTACGAAGCTGGGTAAAATATCAGTTAAATAAATCTATGTGCTCAGCAGTGTATCATTTGATCAGCAGGACAAACAAGCTCACCAATCCAACATGGAAATGTTCCAAGATAAGATATAAATACCAGAGGCACAATGAATAATCATGTAAGGCAGAATAGGACTGATAACAGGCATAGCTCAACATCTAACAACCAATCAGACAGACTAACCCCTTATGCAACTAAACACATGTTTTTAAGAAAACCTTTGAAAACAATAGGTTTTTGGGTCCCAAACCTCGTAGAGCGTTGCCCTTTTGCAACTGAATTCAGAATGTAACTTTTTGGGTAAATTGTGGGATTAAAGTGTAACTGTTAGCCGTGTGTTTGTACCAGGAGGATTTGTTCAGTGTCTTTAGACCATCGGGGCTGTGGATTAGTAGAGATTGTTGCTCCTGGTGTTTTCGGCTGTGGAACCTTGGACAGTTAGCGTTTTCAGGTGGGTGGCCCTGTCTCCAAGATCGATGGAATGTGCATTAAATCTGCTATAGTAGGATCATGCATGATAGTGATATTCTTGTGTAGCATGCTAGAATGTGATAGCTGATATTCTAGAGTTATTTGATGATCATGCGATCTTTTGTTTCCTACTATATGTAAAATTATTGTTATCTTGGAACTTGACCTAGCACCCCCGTCATATGCTGCATGTGTAGCCAGACCAGTAGAAAACTCCAACTTGGGCTAGGTTTATTCTGCTTTAGACATCCACACTACTTTTCTTTCCTGGACATAGTGTTACTCGCCCGGGGTAGTGGGCCGAGTGGTCGGGATTCTTTTAATGTGGGATGCATTTTACACTCGTGCTTGGGAGCAGAGTGGAGTCTGGTAGATGTAGTTGATCGATCATCTGTGGCGGGAGCCATTTGGGTAGACGACGGTCCCGAGATGTTTTATTTTCTTGTTTTATCTGTCGCCGCTGTGATAGTGGCAGCTGTATACCAGTGTTAGCAGGACCTTAAACCCAGAACCTTTTTGGACACACATATGATTTTAGTCAACCAAATGTTTTCTTCCAAGCATCGTAGGGTCGCCTGAGTCTGTTCTTGTTTGATTGGACGAAGGCATTAGCCATTCGAGGTTTGGATATAAAACTTGGTTTCAACTGTTTTCCTAAAAAGAACTAAAAATCATTAAATATGGATTTCTTCCAGATCAAATGGCTTTCAGTAAGAAATGTCACCTTTTTCCTATAAAGTAACCACCCGAGATGATTCTAGTGGTCTGGGTTCTAAGGTCTGCCTTTTTCTTTGGGACGAGAACAACGAGAGGCTATGCCTAGAGCCTGTTTTTGTTTGATTAGGGTTGTAGGTTCTAGTCTTTCGGGGTTCCCGTCCAACCCCCAGGTGAGCCCTCGACTCAGTGGACTGTCCAGAGCATGATGCTCACGTTTAATTTAAACTCGGGGCGTGACAGATTAGATGGTATCAGAGAAATAGGTATACGGTACCTAGGAAAGATGGATTAGGAATTGGTTAGGATGAACCATAGGATGACTTGTGTTCACGAGAGAGCGCAGGGTATTGGCATAGTGGATTGGAGCTCAGGTGTGTTCACACACAGTTGAGTCTCTTTGTTGTGGTTATGAGTGGCGTTTGTACGCACTCTGGTCTTTGGGATCGTTGTTAGTGCAGGATTAGCCGCGGTTATGGTTTCGGCCGTGGGCTTGATTGTTTCAGTGGAGCCAGAGGGCTCAGATCAGTTACAGTACATGTGGTTGGATGATTGACCACTGTTCTTGTCGTAATCGTCCTGCTGATGGCACAGCAGTAGATGACTACTAATATTGCACTGGCCTCACAGTTTGCTTAGAGGTTGAACAAGTTGTTGATCCTTCAGTGTCCCCGTGTCATAATTCAATGGCCTATGGGCCCGATGGTAGCCCTGTTTTGGGATGAATTCAAATTGGCCCCACCATTTTGCACAGATTTTGTGGACCGACGTAGACGCTCCTATGAGTTAGTCAGGGTGATATTTATGACCACGAGGTGGTTGTAATCCTTGATAAAGGTGATGTCATTAGCATGGAGACTGTGTTGGGAGGTATGTGATATACCTTCTGATGGGAGTTGTGTCCCCAACTAGATGTTGGCGACAGATCTATGGTATTTCGCTTTTCTTTTGGTAAGCACGTTGGCTGCAGACAACGTACTGTCGAAAGAACCGAGGAAATACTCTGCCCTGTAATGGGGAGTATCAGATTGGGTCTAAATTAGTAGCCTTAGAGTTGTCGATA
Organism: Tillandsia leiboldiana; assembly: GCA_029204045.2. Taxonomy (NCBI): domain Eukaryota; kingdom Viridiplantae; phylum Streptophyta; class Magnoliopsida; order Poales; family Bromeliaceae; genus Tillandsia; species Tillandsia leiboldiana. The sequence continues at coordinate 48,250,038 of CM055065.1, forward strand.
CCTTGCGACTGATTTCGTAGCCCTCGAATAAAACTATAGGAGCATTCCCTAGGGTATGACTCTAGTTGTAAGCTCCGGGAATAAAATTTTTTTAAGTTGTAAGTTTCAGGGACGAAACTTCTTTTAAGTTGTAAGTGATGTAGAAACTCGAAATATTTTATTTTTAATAAATAGATTAAAAGCAGAATTGTAGTCGATTTCGGGTTCAAAAGACCTATGTTGATTTATTTAGTCAATTGCCAGTGTGCGAGTTGCACGATTTACGAGACAAAAAGGCTATTTTCCAATCCGGACATGATCTTGGAAATCCGAGTTGACCGTTGCGATCGTCTCGTCGAACCGAGCGAGATTCATATTCAGTACTTTTCGATCTGACGGTCGGATCTTCCAGAATTCAGCGAAGAAGTGGACGAATCTCGCGACCAATGTAACAGTGCCCTCTGCGCACAGTGCACTTAAGTGAGTTACTGTAGATGAACAGTAACCCTGGTTTTCGGGACCCCGACGAATACAACGTTGACTAATTTACTGTTCAGAATCCGAATATAGTGATCCAGGTAGTCATTTCGAACGGTTTCATCGTTCTGGACACAATGGCACTGACGGAATTTCTGTTTGACGGTCCTAGAGCCTCGAAACGCGCGATAACTGTGTTTCGATACAGTATAAGATGGAATTTAAAAATTATGGAGCAAAATTTTAGCGAACCAAAATCGCTACCTGATAGGTTTCGTCGAGCCGGACGTCGTGGTGGTGTCAGATTTTCAGTTTGACAGTTCGGTTGTCTCGAAAAGCGTGAAAACAGTAAAAAATACAACAAATCGCGCGAAAACCCTTTGTGTTATGCTCCGAAGAGCGTGCAAATTATTGGAGAGGGACTAATGTGTGAAATAAATATGCTGTGAGGGTTTGGGCTCCAAATATGAAGTAAAGAGGGATTAAATTGCATTTATGCAAATGCTATATATATAGGCATGTAGGATTAGGGTTCTTTAACCCTAAGCTCCGCAGCCCGAGCCCTAGCCGCAACCCAACTGCATTGCCCCTCTACTGCCGCACCCCTCGCAAGCCGCGCACCGGCCGCCGCCACCTCATCGCCGGAGAAGAAGGGGATCAAGAAACCACCTTATCTCGGGTTGTGGGTGAGGAAGCAACCAGAGGAGATTTGATTTCACCAAACCTCTTCTGGGTGTCCCTCGGTGTGGCCGCGACCGAGCCAAGTGGTCTCCACGGTCGCCGCCGCCGTGAGCCGCCGCTCGAGCCAACCCTAATTTCGGGTCTTTGAACACTTCGCCGGGGAGCCTTTTTCCGGCGCCGCCGCTCGACCTTGTCGCCGGCCACCACTGCAGGAAGGTCCACAGCAACTAGCAAAGCACCTTGGACCAACTTGCACCACCCCGAACTCGGCCGGCCGGATTCCGCCATTAGAGTCTTCGTTTTCCGGCGAACTCCCTTTCCGGCCAACCGGGGACTTCGCGCGCTGGGAAAACAACCCAGGTGAGTTCTATAATATTGTTTTGAGCTCCCCATTATTTTGCATGCGAAGGTTGACGTGTAGTTTTTGATTATGGAGGTCGCACCTTTCTCTCGGTCCGGGCATCTTCTCCGGCCGCCGCCGTTGACTCCGGGCTCCGTCCAACCCCCAGGTAGGTCTTAAACATTGTAACCTAGAGTTCCTATCAAGTTATTTTGGTCCAAAACCTCTGTGTAAAGAGTTCGTTCGAATCTTTTATTATTGATGTATTCGAGCTTGGGTCCGGCCGCCGCTGTTACTGGCCGCCGGCTGTGGCTCGGGCATGGACCAAACTTTATCTGGGAGGTAATATAATGCCGTGCTCCAGCTTGTTTCAGATTTGAACGGTGTTGTTCCAAGTTGCTCCAAAACCGAGCTTTGTTTAAATTAAAGAGTTTTCCGGCGAACTTTCCGGCCGTTTTCCGTCGCACCCGAGGTGAGCCCTCGACTCAGTGGACTGTCCAGAGCATGATGCTCACGTTTAATTTGAAGTTGGTTAAGTGTTAAATAGGTATTAGCATAATGTATTTTTGAATGTTTGAATGACCTTGAGCCAACTTTGCCCTCGGACTTCGTATAAGTCCAAACCTGTGAGCACGGGTTTTGTCTCGCTGTCCCAGACACGCTGAAACTTACGACGCTAATTTTGGACTCCTAGTTTTATAGAACGGATCAAAATAGTAGAATAAATAATGATTTTATGTAAATTTAAAAGTTGTTTTGGATTAAGTCGCAAATGTGACTCTGTGACTGTCTTTAGACAGTAATTATACATGTAATAGATATTTTATATATATAAGTTCCGAAGGCTCCAGTTGAGCGAAAATCAGTTAAAGTTTCGTAAATCGGCAAAATCGTCAATTTTACGGATTTCGACGCGAGTTCGCGCTCCGGTTTAGATTTTGGATTTTTGGTTGATGCCTCAGAATACCTACGACACTGTCCTGGTTGGACTAGTGTCTTGGTATTATCGTTAGTAATCCCCGAAGTCCAAATAGGGCTCTAGATGGATTGCAAGGGCAATTTGGTAATTTAATCATCTAAATAATTCAGTTGACGACTCGGTCTATTTTATTATCTAAAACATGATGTTTAGAAATCAGTAACTGTAGTGGACAGTTTTCAGATTGTTTTAGTGTTAGTCGGGTTGGGTTTGAGCGGGATAGTCGCTGATTTCAGTTATATGGTCAGGGCCCAGCAGTTCAGCACCAGCCTCCCAGTAGCTGTGCGGGAGTTCGTGGATCGGCCTACATCCAGGTGGGTTAGCTTCGGTCCGGGCTTGATCTATTCGGCCCTCTGGTTGCTTTAGTCCAGTCGGACACCTATTTTTTTGACCAGCCTGCGAATTATACCGATACGACCTATGATGACTGCATATATATCACATGATCTCCTGATAGACATTGATTCTTTTAGACTCATCATATATACCTGCTGATTTTATCTAGATTAGCCTTGATGATTGTATTGACAGGCCCTATGATTAGTCCTGATAGATCTTGATCTACGTGAGACATATCTTACGTACCTGTTTATCAGTTTTTATATTTCTGATAGACCTTGATCTTCATGAGACATACCATATACATATCTGTTCATCAGCTTTTTCAGTATATAAATCTACATGATTTGATGGCACTTGTTGATTCCTGTCAGCCGATTTATTGTTGATATTCCGATATGCATGATTGATTGATCCTGATTGTTGGATACTATTCGATATTCCGATATGCATGATTGATAGATACTACTTGATGTTTCGATATGCATGATAGATTCTGATCGACACGATAGATGATTTCCCTGTTGGGATCTCGGCTTATTGCCGACTACCCGGTCATTAGACCGTGAGCTTGATCATAGCATGATGACTACCACGCACGCTGTACGTCACGTACACTGACGGTTTGGCCACCGTCACAGTGTTCTTTACCGGTAAAGTGGTCTAGAGAAAGGACCCGTGAGCCCCTAGATAGGCACGAGTGGGTGCGGGGTTATGTCAGCCAGCTAGGTGCCAGCTAGGTGGTATGTGCCTGAGGTCCTCGCGACCAATACTGGCATTGATTGGGTACTTGGGTTCTGTCTTTGATGCATGATGCCTACTTCGTACCATTGTTGTTCAGTTATGTTGATTTCCAGCATTATTATCTGTAGATATACTTTGATCGCTTGCAGTGCTTTATGCACGTTCCTGATAGACATTATCCTGATTTCCAGCATGTATGATCTACAGTTATTATGATCGATTATCATTGTGATACCCTGATTTTCAGTATTACTTATCTGCAGTTCCTGATGATTGATTACCTGCCTAGTTAGCTTATCTGTGGATTCTAGTGATTATCAGTAGATCTGCTTTATTGTTCAGCTTTACCATGTGATTCTTACTATCCGCAGATTTTAGTACCCAGTAGGTACGATTAGCTACTTCTCGGCTCGTCGTGCCCACTGGGATACACTCCGGTGTGTCTCACACCCTCGGGTGACTGTTGCAGGTCTTTCGGGTGGTGAGATGTCGGGACGATCCAGTGAGGCTGTTACGATAGAGCTGTCCCCCTGATGATTGTGGTTTATGTTATTTCAGCTTTATGATTATTTGGATTATTCCTGTTGATTAGTCATTGTTTAGTTTAGATGTTGATTGATCTCTGATGGATGATTGGATTTGCCTAGTCGTGCATGTATAGGAGAGACCCTATCCCTGTGGATAGGGGATTTCCTATATGTGTGGCGGTCTGTTACGCCCGTTTTGCAAACTCTGATTTATTTCAAAAAAAAAAAAAAAAAAAAATTTCAGACCTGATTTTTAAACTCGGGGCGTGACAGTTGAGGGATAGTAGATGCACCATGTTATCATCTGTTCCACTTTTTGAGCATCTAGATAGGGGCATAGTAGCTGTAGGGTTATTCATTTCCAGCTCTTTCCTTCAGCATTTCATTTGTTACTTCATGCCTCTAGTAGACTTAGTGGGCAGACCGTTGGGCTTGTTGACGGCACCCACTGAGAACTACTGTGGGATGTAGTTCTCACACCCGTCGTGGTGTCTTTTTTTTCCCAGGGACGTCTGCTCCTGTTCCTGCTGCTCCAGTTGCTGCTTCTTCAGATCGAGGTCAGGGAGTCGCGAGCTAGATCCCCACCAGTCGTCGTTCAGAGAGTAGATGTACCCTTATTATGTTGAGAGTTTCTTGTTGAGAGATCTTGTAGTGAGGGATAGAGTTGTACTTTCCTTTATTGCTGGGAGAGACTTATGTACTTTTGGTGAGGCTTTTGAGTTGTATATATTTTATTTCAGCAGTTTTCTTTCAGCTCTGATATCTGTATAGCTGTAGTATCTATCTTTTGCAGGTTAGACGCTTCGTCTATACGGGGTTCACCGTATGGGCGGTGGATCTGTTAGCGAGCCCGGGTCGCAGTTTCGACCCCGGGGCGTGACATAAGGTACCATTTGGTACTGGGTATAAGTGGGGTTAAGGGGGTTATTCCCGCCTTACACCCAAACGGTAAAATGGTTGGGGGGGGGGGGGGGGGGGGGGGACAGGAACAATTATTCCCTCCCCCATAGCACGTTATTCCGGATAACCTGGTATAAGGGTAGAACAGCTATTCCACCCCACAGGTGGAACAGCTGTTCCACCTGTTGCTTACTTCTTTTTTTTTAATTAATTTTTTTAAAAAATTATAAGATATTTAAATTTATAAAATTTAAAATTTATTTTTTTTATTTTATAAATTTTTTAATTTACTTTTTAATAAATCTAAAAATTTATTTTTAAATTTTTTTAAAAAACTTTTAAATTTATACAAATTTGTTTATAGAAAAAAATTATTTTAAAATTAAAATTTTTGCTCCTACTTTTGTAATTTTTTGAGACAATTAAAATTAAAAATTTTAACATTTGTAATTTTTTAACTTTAGAGAATTTTAAATTTATACCTATTTTTATATACAAAATTTTGAATTTTTAAAAATTTATAAATTTTCAAAAACCAAAAAAAATTTAATACTTTTTTTATATATAAGTTAAATATAAATTTTAATAATTTTTTTAATAAATATTTTAAATTAAATATTTAAAATTATATCAGTAAAATTTTTATCTTAAATTAAAATTTTAATCCCCTCTATTTTTCTTATTCCTCTTTAATTTACCAAACACAAATTTTTTTATTCTCGGTACAACTCTTATACTCAACTAAATATAAAATTACTTTAATTCCTATTTGTAACTGAACTTATACTTATCTCATAAATAACTAATTTTTGTTAGGGGATAAAGGGGATATCCTCCTTATCCCTCCAAACACACCAAAAACTACAGGAATATTTTGTTTCAGTACAATTAGAATAAGTGGAAACTACTGTTCTCACTCTTCCCAACCACCTCCTTCCTTTTTTCCTTCAATACCCCCACGTCTTCCGAGGCACCATCCTCATTATTATATAATAAAGCTTGAGGGCAAAAAAATTATTTAAAATAACTAATACTCTTTATTCTTCTTATTACTTATTATCATACCAAATACAAAATCTCTTATTTCTGGAACCATACCAAATATTTTTTTACACTAGTTCAATACTTTATACTTATTTCTAGAATAGCTAGTTCTGTCTTATTCCATTACCAAACGAGGCCACCTAGGGAAGTACTTGTTCATCTGAAATATTTTTAAAAAATTCAGTTTTATTTAGAGTTATGAGCAAATTATATTATATGTTGTGAGAAATTTTAATAAAAACTAATGTTATTTGTTTTTTTTTGTAAAATAGACCACGTCGTGCAGAACATAATTTCAGTTTAAAATTAAATAAAAAAAAATAAGAGTTTTCGCAAATAGCTCTCATAGCTCTGAATTTTGGCGACTAAATTATATAAATTTTGCCAAATAATTCAAGAGGCCTTTCTACTCTATTCATTAATAACCATTTTGCATGTGATTTTATAAAACTTCAAAATATACTAAGACTAGTGAAGGCCCGCGCTGCGCCGCGGGTATAATTTCTTCAATAAATATTATTTTTTATTTTATTTTTTTCGCTAACTATTACATAACCTACAAAACAAATGTAGCTTAGAAAGAAAAGAAGAGTAAATTATAGATACATAAACAACAGAGAGAATGGACACATTTCATAAAAGGAACGCAGCTTGCAGAGAAGAGAAGAACAGGAAAAAACTTACAAATTAATAATAGAATCCATTTTGCATTTGGGGAACCACAACAACATTTACCAATGATTAGCAAAGTGCGGTAACATTCACGAACTTACAAACTTACAAAAGGAAATAAACTTACAAATTGACCTAAATGGAGGTCGGACAATATATTTTAGGATTAAATAAATTTTGTTAGGATCAAAATTAGAATCAATAGTAGACAGGAGAAGAAGCAGCATCAGCAGTTGGAAACACCAGTAGTTGCAGCAGCTGATTTTTGATTAATTCTTCAACTTTATCATCATCTTCTTTTTGTTCTCTTGGCCTTGTATTCTGTTACCAGCAGCAGGTAGAGAAGCACCCTGCATACTAAGTTAAACATAATTTCAGTGATTTCATGTAAAGTAATTTTGTAAATATAAGGATGATATTTCAATATATTTGGAGATAACAGTTCTTTGTTCAGGAAGTGATGCACTCAAAAGAATATGAAGTTTAGTATGTTATTAAAAATTGTTTAGTTTGTTGTTTAGTAGGTGATGCACAAAGAGGATCAGTTCTGTTTTTTGTTTCGGGGTACTTGTTGAAGTAATCTACTTTATATGGAATAGAACATCAAGAAAGTTTTATTACCATATACTAAGGGGAACCATGAAAAAAAATTAATTGAGCAGAATAAACTTTTACCTCTAACAACTTGGCAACTATTCAATTTTTCCACATAAATTAGGATCCAAGGTTGCAATTCCAATTTCACAAATAGAAGTTGATTTCAAAGAAGTTCATTTGAGAGAAGAGAAGTCGTCATAAACAGACCAAACTTCGAGCAAGATGATTACCTTAGGTCGAAATAAAGGGAACGCTCAATCAGAGGGACAGCAAACACAACATTTGAGAGAAGAGAAGCTATGATGAACAGACCAAACTTCTTACTCTATTCATTACCAAGTCGTATCGCTTTCCGTCGATCCTCCTAATCACGTGTAGATAAGTCCGGGCTGCGGAAGCTGCAATGACACAACATAGTGTGAGAAATGGAATAGAGGTGCATAAAAATGAGTACAAATCAGGAGTTGAGTCTTACTTTGTTCGCCTCGTTGATTTGAATACATCAGAAACGGAATAGAGGTGCATAAAAATTAGTACGAACCTACGAAGAAGAACACAGGAATAGAGATTTTTTTAGCCTTATATTGTTTCTCTCATTGTTTTAAATACATTAAGCAATGGGATAGAGGTTGTAGAAATGACTACAAATTTTGTTTTATAATAGTTTGATACCTAGCAGACCAAACAAATCCATTTATCTGTTTATCCATTTAATCAAAATAGAAGACAACACACAGTCTTGTAATTTCGAAGAATTACAACCGGAGGGTTTTCATGTCTACTTTTGTGAATAAATCAGATGATTTGTGGCTGCATACCTTTAGGAATTGGCTTCAGGAATTGAACTCTCAGAAGTTATCTGTTGAGCAAAAATACACTTATCCAATGTACCGACAATGAGTCTGCTTAGTATTTCTTCAAATCAAAATAAGCGGTCGTCACAATATCAGAGAAAGTTCATTGCATTCAATAAATTACTGCAGTTTCAAGCTCAAATCCCATTTAAGATATCGTATTTCCATTTTTATTTGTATGGAGGCAGTCAACTGGCACAGTATTTGGGCTTGGTGATTTAGTAGGCTACAAAGGAGAGAGGTGCACACAGGTATTGACCTTAGCTATTTTTGAATAAAGCTACACATTAAGTAAAATTTATTAGAAAAGGCATGCATGAATTTTCCTTCGGTAAGGTGGTTTGGTCAAGTTAATCTTTCACAGGCTGTAAATTGCAACTGATGGTCAAGGCGTGATGGGGGATACTTCCGTTTAGTGGGTTTGTAAGCGTGTCCAGTGGTACTTGCGTTGTGAGCTCAAGGTGTGGCAGGGTATAAATTGCAAACTGATGGTCAACTATGAAACTAATTTCAATCATCAAACATTGACTTTGAAAGTTTAAGGAAGCATGACAACAGATTTTAGAAACAACATAAAACCTTCAAAAGCCATTGTTAAATGTTGAAATAGCCTGGAACTGGGTGGAATTACCTGAAAGCCAACTAAGTTAGAAGCTGACAAAACCATTGGAATCAACATAAATTGTGTTTAGGAGCATTTATGTTTTAGGCACATTGGTTAAAATTTGAGACGTGAAAGAGGCTAGTTTTTAGCTAAATGGCTATATATTACAGCTCAAATCCTACCTCATTAGCTACTGTGCTTTGATGAAATGCTCCTTATAAAAAGCAAAGTAAGAGTGCCCTCACACAAACATTTAAGACATGTTTGTTTCACCGAAAGTAGATTTTAAATTGAATTAGACTTTGAATTAAAATAGAGTTTAGATGAAAAATATTTTTCTTTTGCTGTTTGTTTTTATAGTTGTAGAAGTTAAGTTTTTTTAGTTTTGTTGTTTGTTTAACAGAAAGTGAATGACATTTAAATTTTAAAATTTTAAAATTCAAATTTAGTTTTGAAAATTTTAAATTGGAAATTTAAATCCTAATTTTAAAATTTTAAAATTGAAAATTAATTTTGATTTTAAATTTTAAATTTTTAAATTTTAATTTTATTTTTTATATTTTATATTTTTTAATTAGGAATTTAAAATTTAAAACATAAAATTTCATATCCAAATTTCAGAAATTTAAAATTCAAATTCGATTTCGAAATTTTAAAATTTACATTTAAATTTTAAAATTTTGAAATTCAAATTTAATTTTGGAAATTTTAACTTTGAAATTTAAATCCTAATTTTAAAATTTTAAAATTAAAAGTTAAAAAATATACTTTTAAATTTAATTTTTTGTATTGAAAGTTTAAATTTAAAACAAAAAATCTTTTAAAAGTTCACTACCCAAACAGTAAAAACAGAGTAATATTTTTACAGAGTTTTAAATTTTTCAAGATATGAAATACGTTGTAAAATAAAATTCTGTTTTATTTTTCAATCATTGGGCTTTTATTCTAAATAAAGGCTCAAGAATACCAAATATATATATCCATTGCATTTTAATCTATGTTTCAATTATTCTCGCGTATAAAAAACAGCTGCTACCTCAAACATGCTCAGAATATCTTAAACATTACTCAATTTAGAAAAATATACTAATATTGGAATAATTTATCAAGCCCAGTCCAACATCTATAGGGCTTTGACCAAGTGAATTTGTTGGATACTAATTATTTTTGTGTCATGAAATCTGAAGCAAGAAGAAGGAACAATTTTAACCTGAAAACATAAACAAAATAGGTAGATATGTCATTTGTGATGCTCACATGGCTATATGGCTGTCCATGAACCACCCGATTTAACATGAAAACATAAACAGAAGTAAAAATAAAATCATAAAACAACACAATTTATGGGATTCAATCCTCAAAATCAGATCTGATAATCTGATCACTTATCATTGTAGGAGAATAGGTATTGAATAATACTATATATCATTTCGTGAAGGTCTAAGTGTATTAATCAAAAAATAGCTGAAATGTGATCTGCAGTAAGAGAAACATCCGGGAGCGCATAAAGAGTCATCTAGAGCATCATTGTCTTATATTAAAGGAAACATCCAACCAGTCTGAAACCCAAAAAAAAAAGGGGAAAGAGAGGAGGGAGGAGCATGGGGGAAAAAGGGAAGTAGAAATCATGCAATATTCAGAGAAAAACTGGTAGGTAACATAGCAGGGAAAACAAATTAAAACATATGTATTTACACAAAATCCCGAAACCACTTTAAAAAATATCTATGCCTAACTAAACTCTAGAACAAAAATTCAAACAATTTTAAAATACAACATCATGGAGCTGTATATAGCAGCATTTAATTACAGGGAAAAGGAATGCATCACAATCAGCAAATTCAACAACTCCAACTACCCATAAGAATGGTCAAGTTCTACCCTTAACCCATACTTATGTAAGCTGTAACATGTCTAGTACCTTCAATAGTATATCCAAACCAGACATGTTTCTAATTAAATCCCATGCTCAGTTTCAAATGACCCAATTTATTGTGCTCAAGATGCTACCAGAACCTATAGGACCAAAATACCCCGAATTTGGTTATGCGAGTCTCTCAGAGTATAATAATACTGTAGATGGACTTTATTGTGCTCAAGATGCTACCAGAACCTATAGGACCAAAATACCCTGAATTTGGTTATGCGAGTCCCTCAGAGTATAATAATACTGTAGTTCGACTACTTAGATATGCAGTATACATACACACAGATTGTTTTCGGAAACAAAACAAGACTTTAAAGTTGAAAACTACAATTCCCATCGCATAGCGACCTTTAAAAAAAGAGATTTCCACAACTAAAAGAGCATTGAAAAGCTTTGATTAACTAATAAGTAACCAAATCAAGAAAGATGAACATCAAAATTAATAAAAATAGAAAAATTTAGTGTAGATAGAGAAATTCTATACCAGTTGATGCACCACTGGGCACTGCGGCTCTGGCGAAGATGCCGTCATCGATGGAAACATCCACCTGCAGTGTATTAATTGTTCAAATTATCACTAACATTTATTACACAAGCAATCCACAGATCTAAAAAATCAAAGCCCGCCTAATAAGTAATCAATCTGATTTATCAGAAGTTGTGTTTTAAACTTCCGTTTTAAAAGTTACCTTTAAAATTTAATTGTTGTAGTCAAATTCACCTACCATGGAAGCTCTGAGAGGAAAAAGTAGCTTCCTGAGTCTGCCCAAAGCCCATCTGAACAACACTCTGCAGGTCATCTTCCCAGAAAGTCCCAAGCTAAAGAAAAGCAGACACCCCTTTATTAGTATGCCAACCTTAGTCTTTAGACAACTTCATAAGAGCAAGAAGGCATATCCTTTTCTAGGTTATAATCGTTAAGACTATTGGGTTGTTTCCTATCAGACTGATCTTTTAAATAATATGGTGTCAAAATTTGGTCGTGAGCTCCTCAATTTTGTGAGGCTGACATTTAATGGTTAGTCCTACGCGATAGCGGGTCATTCCTATCGGATCGATTTTTTGGATAACAATAATATCCCTCGCATTTCTCTCTTACCTGAGAGGAAGCATCTGCAAATCCGTCTAGCGGAGGAAGTGGCATGGTGAGGCTCCGGTGGAGCGAGGAATTCAACGGCATCTCTATGCCATTGCTGACAACACTCTGAAGAGGGTGATGCCCCTGGGGTTGATGAGAAAAAGGAAATGCGCGGCTCAGGCCGGCCTCTAATGGATAAACCGGGAGTGGCATTGTTCCACATGCTTGATGCATCTGTAATTGCAAAGAAAACCCAGTTTATAAGCCGCATAATTCCTATTTTGAATTGTGTATCTCGGTCTATAATTAAATCAAGAACAAACTTACATCTTTAGGGGGGAGATTGTCCATGTTAAACTCGAGGCGTGGATTCATTGTTGCAAGTTTCATTGATAAGAACTGAAAACAGAAAGCTTAGATTAGTGTGAGAATTACTACTAAAAAAATGTTGAATTTTTTTCAGCAATTTGTGTACCTCAACTTGGCGCTGCAACGACTGCACATAGTTGATAATCTCATCAAGCATAACTGCTTTTCCCGTCACCTATAACATTCTCAAATTGGGAGTCAAAAAATCATCACAAAATTGGTAACCACAAACACTTAAAATGATAATTTTTTTTACTTCTACAATTACACAAATCTCAATACAAATCCAATGGTAAAAATTCACAAGCATGTTTGGACTTGTGCTTTTAAAAAGATATAAGCTCTACTATATATATATATATATATATATATATATATTATATATATATATATATATATATATATATATATATACACACACACTTAAATTCAAATTATTACACTAAAGTATTTAGTTCTTCTATGCCCAGTAATAATTATTTTTTCATCTCATATAGGACTATTTTGAGTGTTGAGTAAACAATGTCGGCAAAATATATTTTGAATTAGACAACTTCTACATGACCTCTAAAATAGAAATGCTTATAAAATCATTTAAGGTGCACATATTCAGAAAAATTAATGATATATATAGATATATATAATAGCTATCTATATATCTATATATATATATATAGTATATATATATATATATATATTATATATATATAATATATATATATATATATATATATAATAGTATATGTATATGTATATATAATAGAGGGAGAAGAGAGATCGAGAGCGAGAGATGAGAGAGAGTAGATCAGCTTATATAGTACTTTCAAAAGTATAAACCTTATTATATTTATAAATTTTTTATAATAGAATTTGTATTGAGATATGTGTTATTGTAAAAACATTTAAAAAAGAGAGGAAAGAATATACAATTGTAAAATCTGTCCAGCAGACATAAACCTGGATAGCTACCATCTTAGCAGATGCTTAATAACTGTTGTTTTTCCCGTAGAATATTGACCCAACAGCATAACCATGGCTTGCATCAAAATCAACTATTTGCCTACAAATGGAACCACTAAAAAGCATAGGTAAAATCGTTGGACCCAAAAGCCATACTAAACAGTATATGTTTATATAGTATAACAAGAGCTGAAGGACAATTTACGTACCAATAAAGGAGGAACAAAATCGTTGAATCGGTATGTAACTTCCAAAGGCTTCAACTTTTCATATATAGTCCTCTTTAATCCGTCAATGATTGAAGTAACTGAGCTCAGAGGGATCTAGGTATCAAAAGAACAATCACAGAATTTAGAATACAAAGTAACTACACTACCAATATGACTATAAAAATAGTTACCAATGGGACAATCATAGAAGTTACAATATAAGATGACTGATGCAAATTGGAGAAAATCTGTTTCAACATATAATGCAAACCATACAAGATCAGTGCTCCTTTATAGTTATGAAGTCTTTAGAACAATATCCTTTGAGCTAATTCAGTTAAACGATGAAAACCTATCATTAAAAAGAAAAATTGAACAAAATTAGTTTTGTCAAAAGCACAACAAAGAGCAGAATATTGATTTCAAATATATATATATATAGGACAAAGACATATAACATATTCTTGAGCTAAATTTGGTTAAAAAATGGAAAACTGATCATAAAACACTAAAATTTGAACAAAAACAGCTTTTGTCCATAGTCCAACAAGAATAGAATATTGACTTCAAATATATATATATGAAAAAAGACAGTGAAGGTCATAACAAAAAGCAGAAAATTAATAAAAGATGAAAAGTTATCGTCTAAAAAGGTAAAATGACAGATGATGACGGGAAAAGTACCTTCTTTGCTGATTTGAGCTAAACCACTGAATTGTTGAAGGTATTGGGGCTGAGAACTACCTGCACCAACACAAAATTACTAATAGATAGAACTATTCAACAAAACTGTGTATTCTACCACAACATGTTCCTTACCATCAAGATCAGGATCACTTTTCTTTGGTGAGGGCTTAGATTTCTGGAAAGTAAATTATTCACAAGTTAGAGACTCACCATATAGACTCTGAACAATAATCATCTTACCGAAATGGGAGAATGTGATCCATAGCCTCGGCTGCTAGTAGAACATCTACTTTCCTTCCATTATGGGTGAACTC
>CM055065.1:48264418-48305210 GCA_029204045.2 Tillandsia leiboldiana
GATCCTAACATTGGCACTTCTACTGAACTGAACATCATATCCTAAGACTGCCAGTGAACTTTGACATTTCAATTGAAAACATTTCTTATGGGTTAAATTGATGTCTTGAGATTCTTTTTGTGTTTTCACTTGAAATTTTTTTATTGTTAGTGATTGAAAAGTTTTATTCCCTTTGAAATGAAGTTCTTTGAGTATATCGTGTAGAACTAGTCAAAGTTATGTGCATGAAGCTATAAATAACAAGTTTATTAGCAGAGAATCAGATTGTGTAAGCAAACAGAAACTACTAGAGAGGTCTTTCTGAATAACATATATCTTGATTTTCTTTTGACATCTTGGTGATTTTTTCCTCCTCATTTTCCTTTTTTTTTTTTTTTTTTTTGCTAAATGTGAGATGTTGGTGAAGTTTCTTGAACCTCATCCAAAACATTATTGTGACTACTTTTTAACGGGCTTCATTCGAGATGTATGTAACAATGTTTAATAGGGACCGAGTGTACAGAATCAATGGCGCAGCATATGGATCTTGTTCAAGATATTGTAGTAAATAATAGAATAACCTTATAGCATGTTGGGGCCTCATTGAAATTCTAGATAGGATGCTGTATTTGTTAGAGAAATTGGGCTCGACAAGATTCATTGTGCGGCAGTAATCATGAACTTTGAGATATTTGTATTCTTATAAATCCAAGCGTATATATATGATTGTTTTTAGCCCTAGTAGTGTGACCAGAGTTAGAGGTACATTAGAGCTAATCCGGGAGCTCTTTGCCCCTCTCTTACTGGTGGTATGGCCAGAGCATTCCTATGGAACGACTGACAACTTGAATGACAGCTAGCACAACCACTTTGGAGAGTAAATGACCCATTGTATTCTGATTGCCAAAAACTTTAAATTGGAAAAAGATGTGCTCAAGTGAAAGGAAAATCAAGATTAGGAATGAGTTGCCTTGTATTGTTGATACACTATGGTCTCATCTAGAAACAGGACAGAATCCTATATATCAACAGGAATGGAGTAATTGACTGAAAAGACCCAGTTAACCCCTACATTGCACAGGTGTGATATGGATGCACCATGCAAACAGATGTGTGATACAAATAAGTCTGAAAATCATTAATACAATACATGGGTCATGACCTCATGGGTATACGATAATAATTATTTTTAACATATATATTATTATTTTATATGGCAATATAAGTGAAAAATAGTTCATATAGTTAGATAGCATATTGCAATAGACTCACTAACTTGTGCAAAGAAATACAGTATAGCATTGTTCATCAGGAATTTTTTATTTTTAATAAGACAACATCAATCTTGAATTTTATCAAACCATGAATTCATGATGCAAAAGTCATCCAAATGTATTAGCGAGATTGATTCATAATAGGCTTGAACTTATGTTGATTGGATTAAACCGATTTAGTTCATAGTTTTTTAAATTAGATTAGATTAGATTAGTTGAGTGTATCTTTTAGTTAGTCAAATGAGATTTTTTTGCTATCCTCTTATTTGATTTTATTTGTATTTATTTTTAGATTATTATTTTTAGTTAATCTCTACATAAGGTTGTTTTAATTAGTTATTTAGGATAAGATTAAATCCTAAGTTAGTTATGTATAGGTAAGGTTAAGAATAGTATAAATAGGGCATAAAACTTTTTGTATGATGATGACTATATGATTTTATGAATAAGACAGAGGCTTTGGCAATGATGTCTTTTTTTTTCCTTCGCAAATGCGTCGCCTTGGAGTGAGTCCTGTTCCGAAGCGGTTCAGAAGTGAGTTTTGATTATCTTTCTAATTTTTTTCTTCTTTTTTTTTTCTATTTTTTTCTATTTTTCTGAATTTTCTATTTTCCTTTAATTTTCATAATTTTTTTAAACCATTACGAAAATTTCTAAAAAAAAAATATTTTAAAAATTTTAAAAATTTCTAAAATCTTTCAAAATTATAAATTATATTTTGAAGCCTTCTAAAACGTAGGACCCTATACTCCGTCCTACTTCAGAGATCTTGCATAAAAATATATTTATCTGAACCACCTAAAAATGATTCAGTCTTGAATTAGACCCAAACACCTAATTTTTGGAAACTGTCTCTCATGTATCCCTCAAGTATCCCTTGAGTATTTGAGTATTTTAAAAAAATTTAGAAGTGTTAGATAATCCTTCGAATTGCCTTGTTTTATAATTGTGCCTATTTGGTATTCTTTTTCTTTTTTCCCCTCGATCTCAGGCAGGCTAAGCATCCAACCCTTCTCGAAAAGTTCTCCATGGGAGGGGATATGAGGAAAAATTAAGAAGTTCACTCGCTACCTTGGTTTGCTTGCTTTATATAATATCTTGTGGACTCAAAACTTCGTAGAACATTTAACTGCATTTAAGTGCACTGAGTTCTTGGCATAGTATTTGAAGGATTTGTTGTTATTACGTATAATTATTTTTTTAGTAGTTGTTCCTTGACTGATACTTGTGCAACAGACTCCACATTTAATCTTACCATCATGTAGATGAAGCACATTTGTAGTCATCACGTTGAGCAATAGATGATAATATGATTTGATAAAGCGAAAATTAATAATAGAAACTCTTGTTATAGTTGCCTTCCCTTCATTCTGTGTTTGTTTCTCGTTCTTGGTCACTGCAGTTATATGAGGGGGAGGCTCACGTTGGAGAAAGTTAACATTGCTATTAATGAGGTGGCTACCTACGCAGATGCAAATGCTCATCTTATTTCATGCCCAAAGAAAAAGGTTTGCGTTTCTTTAGCTTTTAAGTACTTATAGATGATCCATCTTGTGCTGAATCTGTTCATGTTTGTGCAGTTGGCAGAAGACACTTGGGAAAAGGCTTTGGTAAGTTAGATTCATTTTCCATAAAACCTTCTCTTTCATGGCTTATTACTACTGAGGCATGCATGTATTATGAGATTCTTGATCATGATAAAGCATGATGTACTTGAATAATTGTGGCAATGCATTTTCTAACAAAAAGAAAATGAAGGTTGAGTGTGTTATTTCGATGCAGGAATTGAGAGACATTGCAATGACTGAACCAGTGAAAGGCAAGCATTTTTTCCTTGAAGCCGACATAAAAGGGCCGGGACTAAAACTTGACAACACGGGGAAAGCAATTTTAACTGTAAGTATAGATTATTCTTCGCAACGTACTTTTTATTCTCCTACTCTCTGTTAACTGATGCTAGAAATTTTTTGTGTGACACCCTAATAGTCCCATATCAGATGAGAATGGGATTGTGATTGAGTATAAAAGAGATCATGAACACAAATAATAATAACTAGGCTTAAGCATTTTGGACTGGTGGTTTAGGCCCAACGAGTTATTATTGCTTGTGGGCCCGGTCGTTATATTTGGTATCAGAGCTAGGTTATCAGTCGGAAGTGTGTGACGAGTCTCGGTTGAGCCAGGATTTGAATGACAAGATAGGTTATGTCAGGGTTTGGCTGACAAGGTGACATACTATGTCGGGTCTGAATGACAAGGCTAGCGAGACAAGTCTTATATCGCCTGGTAATCTTGTGCTATGTGTGTGATTAGGCTAACAAGGACGTCATTCTTAAACGGAGGGAGTATGTGACATCCCAATAGTCCCACATCGGATGGGAATATGATTGTGATTGGGTATATAAGAGACTATGGACACTAGTAATAATAACTCGGCTTAAGCATTTTGGGCCGGTGGTTTGGGCCCAACGAGTTATTATTGCTAGTGGGCCGGAGCGTTACATTTGGTATCTGTGACACCCCAATAGTCCCACATCTAATGGAAATGAGGTTGTGATTGGGTATATAAGAGACCATGTGCACTAATAATAATAACTGGGCTTAAGCATTTTGGGCCGGTGGTTTGAGCCCAACGAGTTATTATTGCTAGTGGGCCGGATCGTTACACTTTGCTAAATCTTAAATAATCAAGGCACCCAAAATAGTATTTTTCAAAAAATGCTATACAACTGTTGTATATTAGGCTTTACCAAAATCTCTTAAACATAAAAAATATACTCATGTGATGATGCGATGCAGGCAACCTTTTGGTCTTCTTACTTCTATCTATCAACATTCTATTGATGCTCTGTAGAATGTCAGAATTGGGTTTTTTGAGTATGTCAGAGTTTCTTTTTTCTTTCTTTTTTGACAATAGCAGAGGTTGATTGTTTTTTTCCTTTGAAACTGCTCTTTGATGGTCTGTTGATGATTTAACATTGTAACAGTTGTCACGGTGTTAGAATCTCCC
The DNA here is from genome assembly GCA_029204045.2 of Tillandsia leiboldiana. Taxonomy (NCBI): domain Eukaryota; kingdom Viridiplantae; phylum Streptophyta; class Magnoliopsida; order Poales; family Bromeliaceae; genus Tillandsia; species Tillandsia leiboldiana. Next base: position 48,268,682 of record CM055065.1, read on the forward strand.
ACTCCTAGCTGTCGCTCACCAAATTGTTAGTTATCGTTCTTGAATATTAGTTCTTTAAAACTAGGACCATTCTTTTAGCATTCATTCCCCCACACAGGTCATACCAGGTAGTAGACATTGTATCTACACTATGATTCAACGAAGTGGAGGGACAATTGATCTTTGAATATCAATCGTTGAAGAAAAAATTGTTAGCTTAATGCTAGTGTTAACATATATTACTGATTTTTTTTTTCCCCCCTCCCCCATCTAAGGTTTCATTTTGCACTAGGCACTATTAGTTTTAGCAAGTATTCATGGGAATTGTTTTCTTCTAGGTTTCATTTATGGATTTTATTAGTTTCAAGCCTAACCCACAACGTCACTTCTATTACTTACCATTCTAAGAGATAAAATGTCTAGTCAAATTCTAGTGCCAACAATTAAATGTACAGAGTGCTCATTACACTTTATTTAATTTAATTGTTGGCCTCATCAATTAAATTGTTTGTAAATCTCTCTCTCTCTCTCTCTCTCTCTCTCTCTCTCTCTCTCTCTCTCTCTCTCTCTCTCTCTCTCTCTCTCTCACTAAATTATTATTATTTTTATCAGTCATACAATTTAATCGCACATCTAGCATTTTACATTGAAAACATATTTACCTTAGGATTGTCGTGCTGCTACCACGAGGCATGGTAGTGAGCCATCGGCACAACACAGCATGCTGACATGTCTCCGAATATACCCCATTTTAGATAATGGCCAGCACGGGCAGGATGTGCTGGACTTGCTAGATCATGCCGACTGACACGATAGTTATTGTATTTTAGCTAAGTAGATACAATTTAACCAAGAAATCCTGGCTTGAAGAATACTTATTCGACCTGCAAGTATCAGGATAACTCTAAGGAGCTGTCGGGTTCAAAGTTTGTAATATTCTGAGAATGTTGTATACTTTATATTAGGAATTGTAAGTTTGTTACTAACTTATCAAGCCACTTTGGTTGGGAGGTTGCTAAGAACACGTATATTTTTAATATTTTGTTAATGGACTAGTAATGATTTTCGTCAAGTATGCAAATGAAAATACCTCTTAACCTAATAATCCAGTATTCTTACCACTTTGGAATCTATAATGATTTCACTATTTTACTAACATCTTTTGCACCCACCCAACTTGAATTGAATGGTAATGATTTGAATATTTTTAATGGAAAATATGAATAAGTATGAGAATATTACAAACCGTGAACCAAACGTGCCCTAAAGAAAAAGGAATTCAGTCGAAGCATCTATAATAACTGTTGCATTCTTTTGCTACCAGTGCCCCTTTTCACATGATTCACTTCTTCACTTTCAGGTACTTCGCCATCTTGGTCGGATTCAAGAAGCTCGGATTGGCCATCACCGTGTCCTAATCCTTTCCAAACCTCATTAATATAGTACGTAATATTGTGTTAATTTCAATCCATTTATTTTTTATAAGAACCTATTCTATTGATTCTTCCTACTTACTGCTAGTATGCAAACGTACTCTCACTTTAGAGTGGGTATAATATCATCTAATATAAGAGTCGGCCTAGAATACTTTCAGAAGCAGTGAGTCCTTGGTTCTTTTACGTTATTTTCAGTGATGGGGTACTCGGATTGACAATCAACACCGTCAAGCATGATTTGGACACAAACATTTTCGAAACCAAATTTCATCACTGATGAAATTCATTTTCTAGCTCATTAAGTAGCCTCAAAGTAAACGGCCATACTCGAACAACTTTCAGAATATAGAAGATATGATTCTTCAAATCAAAAGCGAGATTGAAGATCTTCATCTAGCTACTAGAGGACTTTCCTATCATATAAACAAGAAAATACTTTTTCTAGTCTTCGAAAATTGTTCAATTCTGAGGTCACACCATTGCTAGATAGCTGGTGTGGAAAAATGAGAAAATTTGGTTATGAGGAAGTTCGAGTACGCTAAATTTGTTTACTGGTGTCAATCATTGATTCCACATTCCACCATCCGATATAATCAAGTATTACTTGCTTCTTCTTAAACTATGCTAACTCAATCCTCTAATCTAAACCCTAATAATTATACAGAATTGTATCCCAACAAACCCTAAAATGTGCTTACAAGACAAAGAACCAGTCAAACTCCTTTGGCTTGTCTTTGTTGTGGGAGAGTCACGGGACTAAAACTTCTGATATATATATATATATATATATATATATATATATATATATATATATATATATATATATATATATATATATATATATATATATATTTGCTTCAGAAGGAAGAATATCCAACCTGATTTTGGTGCCAAACTTTGTCTTAGTATGGTTTGTTATTAATTTGTTCTTCTTTTCACACTAATGATCTTTTCTTATTAATATAATTTTCTTTGATCTGATCATCCAGGCCCGGATCTTCTCCTGTGAATCTGTGATTCGGTTTCGTAAAAACGTTGCACGGATTTGTCGGATTGTTCGTTTGTGAATTGAGAATCGTACCCGAAATGTCTTCTTTATTGCTGTCACAGAACGGTGCGTAATATATATTTCATTTCTTTCATTATTTTCGACTCTTCTTCCTCTCTAGTAATTAAGTGATCACAAATTTATCTTATATTAGTCACAAGCATTTGAATACTAATTAGAAGAAAATGATATTGAAAAATTATGAAATTTAGTTTTTATAAAGATCAGATTGTTTAGAATTTCTAAATCATGTTTAGCAACGTCGATCCTTAATTCGGATGCCTTATTGTCAAAGAAGACGTGGAACTGAAGGGTTTTGCTTATTTCTGTAAGATGTTTTCTGTTCATTTTAAAAGTGAGAGTATATCTTACATTCTTCAATTCAAAACGTTTAAACAATTTCGTTTAGATATTTAATATTTAATAAAATTTAATAAGTTTAGTGTGAAATATTAGTTTTTGGATGGAGAGATCTAAGATTTATATTTATTTTTTGGATATACAAGTAGCATTGCTCTTTACTTTTAGAAGTATTTTTAGCTCACTATATATAAAATTAGGCTAGAATATTATTAATAGCATTAAATTTTTGGTGCTTTTTAGTTTTTGGGTTTTGGATAAAAGAATATGCGGTTAGAATAATAGTGGTCTGTTAGGACTTAGTGAGTGAGTGATTGGTAGAATAGAGAATAAGAATGGACAAAAGGATAATTCTAGTCTCGAAAAATTTGATAGTATTAAATGTTTGGTGATATTAATAGCATTGTAGTTGGACTCTCTCTCTCTCTCTCTCTCTCTCTCTATATATATATATATATATATATATATATATATATATAATTAGGCTGGAATACTATCGATAGCACTAAGTTATTGGTACTATTAAGTTTTTTTAGCCATTGGATTAAAAAATGTGCGGTTAGGATGATAGTGATTTTCTAGGGTTTAGTGGATTGTTGGTTGAATAGTAAAAATTTTAGGGGACCACTATAATTCTAATCGCACATACTTTTCTCCAAAGGCTAAAAACTTGATAGCACCAATTGTTTGGTGCTATCGATAGTATTCCAGCCGAACTCTCTCTCTCTCTCTCTCTCTCTATATATATATATATATATAGAGAGAGAGAGAGAGAGAGAGCTAGCTAGGTTGGAATGCTATTAGTAGCAAACCGCTTGTTTGTCATCCATTTGTTTTTGATGATGAAACTTTCAAATCGACGATCGACACTGTTGAGCATGATTTAGATAATTTAAACTATTTATAAATTAAATTTTATATTTTTTCGATACTATTTTTTAATCTATTAAGTAGACAGAATGGCCGAAAATAAATATTTTTTAAAAAATGATGATAGGAGTCTTGTAATCAAAATCAAAAATAAATATTTTATTTTAAATAATTTAATTATTTTTTTTAAAAAAAATTAATTAATTTATATATTGTGAAAGTTGCTTGGATTTAATAGGCTACCAAAATTCTGTTTGCATTTTTTTTTTTCCCAATCCAGTGGCCGCGTAATATTCATCATCTAGCGTGTAAAATTATTCGTTTCATATATTAGTAGAGCTTTTATCTGGAATCTCATATTGGATTAGTAATAAAGAATTTATATAATGTACAAGGGAGTCTTCACCTAACATGAACCAAATGTTCAACTTGCTTCTCTCTTTTTTTTTTCTTTTTTTTTTTTGTGCGTGTAATTTAGTCCATATAGTTAAATGTAAGAAATTCGTGTTTTTAGTATATTTATTATTTATTATAGGGGTTATTTAGTATTGTAGCGTACGTATGAGATGTATTTAAATGCAAATTGCAGATTATAATTTCATCAAGGTTTTTTCTTTTTCTTTCCCACTTGGCTTTTTGGATGGTGACATATATATATATATATATATATATATATATATATATATATATATATATATATATATATATATATATATATATATATATATATATATATATAGCTTTTTGGATGGTGATATATTGTAGGATTATAATTTGCTTTTGGTTGTTGGCCTCACAAGTACACCTCTTAGGAAGAGTTTGTTTATCAGCTAGTGATATTTAAAAAAAAATAATTTATATATATATATATATATATATATATATATATATATATATATATATATATATATATATATATATATATATATATTTGGAGTGTATATTTCACTCATCTAATGAATGACGTGTCACTTTATTAATAGATGAAGTCGCTAATGAGGAATATTCTATTTATTGGACGGATGAAGTTTAGATTGAATGCCCAATTTAGAATGTACAATATTACGAGTAGCATTGTTCATTTTAGAGAAAGTAAATTGTACGTTTGGTCTTCAAACTATGAGACACGTGACACTTCAGTCTTGAAATTTTAATTTTAGGATCAAATATGTAATTTACTATTTTAAAATTTTTAATATTTTTTATTTAAAATATTTAAATTATTATTATTATGCAACTTAAGTTGAATAATTATAGAAATTATATTAGTAAAATAAAAACATTAAAGATTTCTAATTATTAGGCATATTAGAATACGAATTTACTTGTAAAAGCGCGAGTCATTAGTGCTGGTGAGTTTTTGGTTTTAGGATAATAATAGTTGTCTAGGGTTTATAAATGATTGGTAAAATAGTATAATCTATATAAAAAAAAAATTAGTCAAAAAATTAGATTTAACGGTCAAAAATTTATAAGTAGCGAGTATTTGGTGCTTTTAAAAATACAGTAACCGAACTTATTAGATTTTTTCTTAGAATATATAGGCCTGCTCGTGGCGTTCATATTTTCAATAAAAATTACTAACGGTTCATTAATAAAAATATATAAATTTTTAGTAATTAATGATGTGACGCAAATAATATGATAAGTTAATAATAAATTAATTTGTTATTCCGTATGTAAATTATATAATAATAATTTTGAAATAACTAAATTCTTTCATATATTGATTGATGCTTCATTGCACTCGATCTGGAAGGTTCCACATGCAGAGTGTCGTTAATAAGTTACAAAAAAAGTTGATGCAATATTTGTTTATTTATTTTTGAGTTTTAAATGCTACACGTGTTCAACAGTACTGGGTTAGGAGAATGTTGGAGAATATATACATAGCTACAAATACACAACAGGACATTTCATGCGACTAATTTGTCAAAAAAGAAAAAGAAAAAGAAAATCATGTACTGTTTGGAGAAATTAAGAGAGGGACCATTTCCAATAATTTTTATTTATTTATTTATTATTATTATTATTTTTTATTATCCCTCTGATCAAGACTATATATATATATATTTGATTTTCTTAACTTGTAAATGCAAATTGGGAGCGAAACACATGTCGAGATTTTAAACTTTGGTACCTAGGAACTCGAATGCGACATGAGTCTTGAATAGGTAACTCGAGACCTTTACGTGATGGCCGAATTGTAAAAGATAGATCGGGCTCGTACATAGATCTCAGTGGTTGATCCGAAACAAGATCGAGTGTTGCTTAATTAGCCGTTTTGACGGAATTAACTGCCTGTTTATGAGATCCATCGAAGGCATGCAATGCCATTGAAAATTTATGTGTTTGTCGGTGATCATAATATATAGTCGTACGTGAATGATTGATGATTGGAATTAATGGTGATCAGAGATTAATTCAAGAGTATACATGCATTCAAAAAAAGAAATTTAGAAACAAATTAATTAAATGCATGTAGACCTTATTATAGTAACAAGATCAATCCCATATATAGGAAACTTTTTATTCATAGGCTTACAAAGGAGTCACATAACAAAAGCACCCAATGCATGCATGCATGATGCTCCAGTTTTGTTTGTTTGTTTGCTTGTTACAAACATAGTACGAGCGCAACAACATCAAATTAATTAATAACCATAAAAGCCAAACACACGCAACACAACACGTACAATACAACACAACACAACAAAACACAACATAGAAATTAATTAACGAGGATATTAATTAAGCGCACTTGAAACCAGAAGGGGTGCCCCTGCCGCAGTAGTTGAGGATGAGGCTGAGGTCGATGGGCAGGTTCAGGTTGATGCCGAGGATGTTGGCTTTGATGGCCGTGCAGAGGCAGACTGCCGCCTCGAGGTTGACGAGCCCCTGCAGGAGTGAACAGCAGGGCAGCTGGGGCGGGGCCCCGACCTTGGCCTTGATCAGCCCCAGCACGTTCGCGCAAACGCCGAGTTTCAGCACGTTCACGGGGCAACTGCTGTTCCCGCTCCCACCACCACCGCTTCCACCGCCACCGCTTCCTCCGCTTCCACCGCCACCGCTTCCTCCGCTTCCACCTCCACCGCCGCCGCCGCCAGGGGTCGGGCTCGGCTTCGGAGGCTTCGGGGTCGGTGGGCAGGTGCCGCAGGCCGAGGAGAGGGTGAAGAAGAGGAGGTTGAGGGCGAGGAAGAGGGCGAGGGACGCAGGAAGGTTCGCAGCAGCGGCCATTGAGGTGGAGTGCCCGGAAATTAACACTTCACAATTAACACTAACTTGGTAGGAGTATGAGGACGTAGTAGTGTCTCTGTGTCTGTGTATTGTGGTTTACGTAGGGTGGTGAGGTGAAGTATATATAGCAGGAAGGAAGGAAAGAGGGGTTCAGTTTTTTACGTCTATGTCCCTGGCCATTTACTTATTTACTATTTAGTTTATACTTAGCTTAATTCTTTAGAAAAAATTGTACAAATTAAGACACCGCTAAACTTTCCATTTTAATAATTAGATCCTGTAAACTTAATTTATCAAATAGTCTAATTATAAATGTTTCTCCTAAAACGAATTTATTGATTACACTTGTGTAAGAAATTAATTAATCAATTAAAGCACCAAATTTAATTAAAAAATCTATTTTTTTTTCCTGATAATTCAGAGGAGAATTGAAGAATAGATTGAACGGCACCTCAATTTTCATTTTTTTATATGTTAGAATTTAAGAAATATATTTTTATTTTAAAACTTTATAAGATTATATACAAAACAAATAGCTAAAACAAATGTACAATTTATAACTTTAGTTGGAAAAAGGAGCCTTAAAACTATTTTATAAAGGCATTTAATTATCAAAATATTTTAATTAAGTCATAATGTTAATGGTCTTAATTACTAGATGATTATAATATGAATTTTTTTTTTATTTTTTTATTTTTTATTTTTAGAACTATTTATTAGTTTCAGTTTTCTAGTATATATTGAATCTCTTCTCTCTCCTTAATTAATCCCATTTTGACTTTTCTAGCTATAAACACTATTCTCTCTAGCACTCTCAATGAAACCTTTATGAGATAATTTAATGTCATAGATAAAAATGAATAAGAAGAGCTTTTATGGCAAAAAAAAAAAAAAAAAAAACAAAAAAATACAAATGTTTGATAAGAGAGAAAAAAATTAAATCGGAATTTTAACTCGATCTTAAACTTCGATAACATGTTACAAAGTGTAACTATCTTTGTTTTTCAAAAATTTAATTCTTGCTATATTTCTGTATAATAATTTCTTATGAATTGGATCATCATAAAAAATTTGTTAAGTATCATAATCTCATATAATCCGTACATAATGGGGAAAGATATTAAATATGTTAAATTAGATTTTGTTTGTATGTATAAATATCTTGATACTGTGGTTAAATATTTATAATAAAATATAATATTTGATTTTAATTTATTTCTTTTAGAGTAAGATAAATTACTTTTTAGGTTAAATATCTATCATACTATAGCAAATTTTTTTAAAAAAGCAACAAATTAAACATCTTAATTACCATCATTTTTAAAAAATTATATATCCAGTCAGTTATACTTTGATAACTTATTCTGACATTCATACATTGCCTTAATATTTGGAAATTCCTTTTTTTTTTTGGGGATCAACATAATTAGAAAATAATGTTTTAGAATTTATCTTAAATTTATAGTATCATCTATTTGAGGGCTAATATCCAATACATAACAAATTGAGGGATAAAAAAAAGAAAACTTGTAATTTTAATTGGAGTGTAATTCTAGTGGTACATTTCAAATGGGGGGTAAGATACACACTTCATCCATCCAATAATAAAATTTTGTTCACTAATTGTAACGATCTGGCCCAGCAGTAATAATAACTCGTTGGGTCTAAACCACCGATCAAAAATATTTAAGCTCAGTTATTATTGCTAGTGTCGGAGTGTCATAGATTTTTTCCATTTAAATCTGACGTCCTCGTCAGCCCAAGATTACTAGGCTATGTAAGGCTTGTCTCGCTAGCACTGCCATATAGATTCAGACTCAGTCGAGACTCATCACACACTTTTGGTTGATGATTAACTCTGATATCAAATATAACGACCCGACCCACTAGTAATAATAACTTATTGGGCCTAAACTACCGACTCAAAATATATAAGTCCAGCTATTATTACTAGTGTCGATGATCTCTTATATATCCAATCATAATTTCATTTCCATCCGATATAAAATTATTAAAATTTTACCATAATTATTTCGAATTAATTAATAAAATTTATTTTATTTTAAAATAAACAAAATATTGTAAAATATATAAAAAATATTTTTCTTTTAATTGTGTGCCAGATTGTGTTACGAGAGTGAAGAAGAAAACAACGGCATGTGAATTGGGTCGGGTAATGGCTTTTAGCTGGCAAAGCATTTTTTGTAATATTCTTATGATATATCTCCTTATACTTAATTTTAAATTCCACTAATAACCAAATCAGTGTGTTTTACCTATTGACTTATTTTTTTTTTTTTATTTTTTTTTTTTTACTATTTCTCTTATTTTTGTATTAAATTATCACCTATTGGTCCATTATTACACAGGTCAAAACAAAAATATTGGAATTGGATACTTTTCAGAGATTCACCTATTCTAAAATTATTTTAATTTTAACATATTTAATTCTTTTAATTTTTTAAATTTATTCATCATCTAAAATATTATAACAATATTAAAAAATTTAGTCATATTATATTATTTATATAGAACTAATTCATATTCTCGGAATGTCAAATATGAGACTTTATTTTGTGGGGAGCCATACTCCATCCACAATAATCATTAGTTAGAGAATCGTAAAATTTATCTCATTAGCCGATCTTGTGAGAAGCCATACACGCTCTATTCATAATAATCATTAGTCAGAGAATCACTCATTCTAAAATCACTATAGTTTTAATACAATTAACTCAACATTTTATTCCTATTCATCGCTTAAAATTAATACTATAATCGAATTAAAAAATTTAATCATATTATATCGTTTATATTAGACTAATTCATATTCTAGGAATATCACAATGAGAATATAATTTTCATTAAACAAATGTTTCTCGTATAGAAGCTAAATCAACCATATATTGCATTAGGTCGATCTAGCTTGAAATCACTAATTACTTATAGATTTTTTCTTTTGGGAGTAAAATTACTTATAGCTTGTTGCGTGATTAATTTGTCATTAATTAAGAGAAAACATGAGGAAAAAATGTATGAATGTTATCTGAAGTATATACGTCACGTTACCTGATTTTATAATAATACATTTGATTTAGCGAGTGTGATTTAGAATTTCATAATATTTTTGATATGTAACACAATCTATAAAAGAACTATTTGCCGGTTTCTTTCGCTGGCGTGTCGTCGTATTGTTTATTTGGCTGACGTGACGTCTTATTACGCTTCGTATGCTCCTATGCGCGCTCCTAACCTAGCCCCGAGTGACTTGCCCCTCTTTACCTTCCTTCCTACCCTAGCGCCGAACCTCCCCTGTCTCTCTCTCCCGCTCCCCGAGGACCCCACTTCTCTCTTTCACTCCCCCTGTCTCTCTTTCCCGCTCCCTGAGGACCCTAGTTCTCTCTTCCGCTCCCCAACTACCTTCTGCTTCTCTCTCTCTCTCTCTCTCTCTCTCTCTCTCTCTCTCTCTCTCTCTCTCCCTTCGGCGCTCCTCCCCCGAGCGCTCCCCCGCGCGGCGGTGGAGCACCCGACCATCCTCCGCCGCCCCCTCGCCGGAGCTCGGCGGAGGCGGAGGCGGAGGCGGGGAGGAGGAGGCGCTGAGCCCGACGGAGGCGCAGCGCCTGGTGCGGCTGATGAACGTGGGGACGAGGACGCGCTGGTCGGTGATGATCACCTCCGGGGTGGGGTCGAGGAGGTCCTGGACGGCCCTGATCCTCCTCCTCCTCCTCCGGCGGTACATTGCCAGCGACGAGCACGAGTTTTTTAGCGACTTCCCAACACCTCCTCTCATGTTGATAGCTTGACTTATCCTCTTAATCAGGTAATTTTTTTCCAAAAATTAATTTTCTTGTGGATTAATTGAATTAGTTAGTTTTTATTTTTTTTGATTTGAGATGGTCGTGTTAAATATTTGGCAGTGTGGTTGCAGGATCTCTATGTGCTGGGGAAGGTATTTTTTTCGTTTCTTTTTTCCAATTTTTTTTTTGAGGGGGGGTTCTATTCTTGCTTCTTTCTTATGTGCAAAGAGTAAAAGAATAAAGGGCTAACTCTGGTACTTGTTGTTAATGATTCAGCTGTTTTGAATACCTGCAGAGAGCTGAGAATTGATCACAATTTTTGTTGTGAAACTGATTCACTCAGATGTTGAACAAAACAATGCAACCTTCAACAGTGACAAGAAAGATCCTTTTCTGTGTTGTATCTCTATCCATCTTCCTCATCACCTCATCCTGCTTGGTTCTTCTGAGAAACTCCAGCGGAAGTTACATAATCCCTGAATCAGTCCTCATGCTGGTTCTTGCCAACAAGACATTGGTTCTTGCCAACAAGACATCAGAGCACAACACAAAAGTTAGGGATGGTGATAGCCCTCTCCTCAACTCTTTGTTTGCTCCTCCTCTGCTTCCTCTCATTAATAGAAGGCCCGCATCGAGAAGCCCGGGTCGTGTTCGACAAAATGCCAAGTTCGAGAAAGTTGCTGAGGAGGAAGCGTGCGGTAAACGCCGGAGTACACCGAAGGTTTACGTGTATGACCTTCCTCCCGAGTTTCACTTCGGAATGTTGGATTGGAACATAAGCTCCTCAAAGCTCTCCTCCTCCTCCTCCGGCGGTGCACCGCGACCAGCGACGGCGACGACGTCGCTGGAGAAGATGAGTTTTTTTTTTTTTGCAACTTCTTGAGTACCGCAGTTTATTTATATATATATATAAAAAATTAAAAGAATTATTAATTATATTTAAAAATATTCTCAACAAATTTAATTTATTTTTGTGAAAAATAAATCTATTAATATATATGATTTCAATGCGTTTTTTTTACTCAATAAATTGTTTTCTATTAAATTTGTAAATTAAAATTTGGATAATATAATATTGTAGTTAATTCTAATTTTTTTTGTTCTAAAATAAAGTATTAAATAATAAATTTTGCGGAAGTTTTAAAATTTTATAATGATTGGATATTTATTATGGATTTGCTGTATAGACCGCGGTGTACGGGCAGAAGTAGCAGCAGAAGAAGAAAAAGAAAAGAGAATAAGAGAAGAGGAAGCCGAGAAAGCGGCGCGCGAGCAGCGGCAGCAGCTGGTGGTGGAGAGGATGAAGGAGGAGCAGCGGAGGAGGGAGGAGGCCGTCGAGAAGTGGAAACAGCTTTACCTCGCCATTAAAGCCGAGCTTGATGATCTCATTCAGAGAACCCATCACCAAGGTAACAATTAATGATCTCCTACATCGTCAACAACTTCTTCTTCTTTTTCTCTTCTTTATGAATTGTATATTTGCTGCTCCTCTATTCCTCCGATATGAATTATTTTGAATTTACTATTTAATTTTTTAAAAGTTTAAATTTACTATTTAACTTTTTAATTTATTTGATTTGAATCAATTTACTATATTTTAATTTTAAAAATTTATAAAAAAAAACGACAAATTCAAATTTTAAAATTAAAGTATTATTCGCTAATTCAAATCAAACAAATAAAAAAATTAGATGGCAAACCCGAAATGATTCATATATAGTACATATAAATTGTGTAGTACTTCTTTATAATTGATATTTTAAAATGATCCAATAAAATTTAGTTAACTAAATATTTTAACTTTAAAAATTTGTAAGGATAAACAACACATTTAAATTTTAAAATTAAAGTATTATTTACTAACTCAAATCAAATAAATTAAAAAATTGGATGACGAATCCAAAATAATTCATATATAGTACTGATAAATTTTGTACGTCGGTACTTTTATAGAATTGATATCTTAAAATGATCTAATCGAATTTAGTTAACTAAATAAATAATTTACTATAAATGAGTCGACAGTATCAGATATAATAATACTAATTAAAATATTATATTATTATCGTATCAGTAATACTTTATCGTTCAGTCAATTAAGGTGAACTTGAAAATTTGATTACAGTAATCTACAAATGTTGTGTCACAAACTGAACAAAAATAAGGTGAGAATCGAGAACCAATGGTGTAATTTAACTAATTTCTTTTATAGGTAAAATCTATAAACATTATTTAAACACATTTGGAAATAAATACATAAACTTTACACATTTGAATCCAAGTACTTACTATTATAATTTATTGATTTGGCACGTATAAATTAAAATTTAATAATATTTTGACTTTTCTACGTTGCCACTGAAGTCCAGGATGATGACCTCATCACCAAGATAAGGAGATAATTTATTTATTTATTTTGGATGAAAATGTAAGAAAATTATTTGAATTATTCTGGAATTTAAATTTTGCAATTTTGACATTTTACTCCTTAATTTTATATAATTTGTTTGATTTAGTATGTACTAATTAATGAATCTACTACAATTTAATAATATTTTATTTTCAAAAATAAAATAATTTTTTTTAACATTTCATTCTATGTTTATTTAAGCGTATTTATAATCAATTTTTTATAATTTTGGAAAAAATATATAAGAATGATGATAAATAAGTTAATTATATTGGGTGATATATATTTAGTAAAAAATAGAGAGAATATTAGTTATTTATTAATATTATTACTATTATTTTATATATATATTTATATTTATATATAATTTAAAGATTTTTATACAAATACTTTCAGATATGATTAATTTTTCTGATATGATATGATATTTTTAGATATGGTTAATTTTTTAAAATTTTGAACGTATGTTGTACAATTATGACAGATTTGCTATCATAGCTACTCTCTTTCTCCCTAAATGATTTGATGTGATATTTTAATATATAGTTAATTTTCAAAGTGCTATTCTCTTTTGCTATACTTAAGATTTTAAGAATTTTTTTTTACAAATTTTGTAAGATTATGTAAGATTTTTTAATGTGATATTTTAATTTTTAAAATTCTTTCATATATATATATATATATATATATATATATATATATATATATATATATATATATATATATATATATATATATATATATATATATATATATATATATATATATATATATATATATATATATATATATATATATATATATATAATTTAAAGATTTTTATACACTAAATTACATTTTTTCAAATTTTAAAGTTAAAATAACAATGTTTTAAAATTTAAATTTAAAATTAATATATGAAAAAAATTAAGTTGAGATTTAACAATAAAAATTTTTATTATAATTGATATATATTTGATGTGATATAGAAACAACAAAATCTATTAAGATTTATTGATTTTTTAAATTTTATCTGATACGGTAATTTTAGTATGAAGATATCTGATTTGTAGATGAATATCTGATTTTTACTTAAATATCATAATTTCTCAAAAATTATTAAAAAATTTTTCTCCCTTAAGATTTACAAATAAAAATATTATTATATATCATTTAAGATTTAGAAATAAATATATTATATATAAAATTTTGTAACAGTAATATTTAAATAGTTAATTTGGTTTGATTTATATGATATTTTTTATTTTGTCAAAATTTACTATCATAACTATTCTTTTTTCCTATTTCCAAGATTTCCATAAATGCAGATTTAGACATTTGCTATCATAAATACTTTATTTTTCTTACCCTAAGATTTTTTAGATTTTATCAAGATTTGCTATCATAGCTACTCTTTTTTCTTATTTCCAAGATTTCAATAAATGCAATTAAGAAATAAAGATTTTGTCAAATTATGATAGATTTGATATCATAAATACTCTCTTTTTTTTATCCTAAGATTTTTTAGATTTTCTAAGATTTTTATAAATACAGATTTAGAAATAAATATATTATATATGAGGTTTTGTAAGAGTAATATTTAAATATTTGATTTGATGTGATTGATAGGATGTTCCAAAAAAGTTGAGTCCGAAAGTATTTTGCACAGATTCCGTCAGCTTTGTCAGATTTCTGCAGATTTCCTATCATAACCTCTATCTTTTTCTGTCCCTAAGATTGCTGGATTTTGACATATTACAATAGGCTTCCTATCATAGTTACTCTCTTTTTCTGTTTCTGATTTATAGTTAAATATCATAAATACTCAAAAATTATTATAAAGATTTTGTCCCTTCAGATTTAGAAATAAAAATATTCTTATATACCACTTCAGATTTAGGAATAAATATATTATATACAAGATTTTGTAAGAGTAATATTAGCTGATTTAATTTGATTGATGTGATATTTTCGAAAATGATGAATCCAGATTTTGTAAGAGTAGTATTTTCATGATTTGATTTGATTGACGTGATATTTTCATGAATCCAGATTTTGTGAGTAGTATTAGCTGATTTGATTTGATTGATGTGATATTTTCGAAAATGATGAATCTCTAGAGATTCTGTTGTCAGATTATCGTAGATTTGCTATCATAAATACTATCTTTTTCTTACCCTAAGATTTTCTAGATTTTGTCAAAATTTGCTATCATAGCTACTCTCTTTTTCCTATTTCCAAGATTTTCATAAATGCAGATTTAAAAATTTGCTATCATAAATACTCTCTTTTCCTTACCCTAAGATTTTCTAGATTTTGTAAAGATTTGCTATCATAGCTGTCACGCCCCGGAACCCGGGCTCGCCAACAGATCCGCCGTGCACACGGGATTTCCCGAGTACACGAAGCGCTGGTAACCTGCTCCGATATAATATGAACAATAAAAGAGCATAATGCAGAGCTGAAGTAGAAGAACCACATAGTATCTCATACTGGGACTAAAAATAAACTGTAATATGTACAATAATCTCCCAGCTCACATAATAATACAACCAGCTGGCGAAAACCAGACTCAAAATAAAAGGAGAATATCACAGTCTGAGTGAAGGGTACAACGTCTATCTACAGCTCTCAGTCTCCCAGGAGATCTATCTACTCAGCGATCCCCTTACCTTTATCAGCCGCTGATAGCCTAGCAGCTCCCGCAGACGACTCTGCAAAATAAAGAAGAAGAAAGAGAAAAACAATAATGGGGGTGAGAACTACCAGATAAACCAGTAGCCTCCCCTAGTGGGCAAAACCTCAACTCTGACGCACCCACTAGGACTACTAGAGGCCAGAAAGGAAAAAGTGGTAAGGCTGTAAGCAGAACTGCTGAATAAAGGGGAAACCACCACTAGCATGCCTCTAAATGCAGTGCCAAAAGGAATGACTGTATGTATGCCTCATTATCTAACATGCCTGCCTGAATAAACCCAATCTTATGTCACCAGTAAAACTGGTACTGCCTGCTGCGCCTTGCCTGCCCAAATCGGGTATGCTGGCCAATGCATAACACCGATAGGGAATGAGAGTCTCAAGGACTCAAGCCTGCCTGTAACACACTCCGGAGTGGCACTCGAGGGGAGCGACCCACACGAGTAAAAGTACCTCAGTAATAAGTATCATAAGTGTCGTAAACAGCAGGACTGGATCATGACTATGATCAAAGTGGGAAAAGCCATCCACTAAGAAACCCTGATCTGATGCCATAGTACTCAATAAGTGGGAAAAACCATCCACTAGAGAAAAGCCCGATCCCCTGCTGATGCCAAAAATAGACCAGACTCATCCCCATTCTGATGCAAGGATAAACATCCGGCCGACCGCCTACAGTCCGCGGTCACCGCAACACCCCACAAGTTTATAATCTAACATAACCTTGGCTATACTATCCCAAACCCCTGCTCGTACTCGAGCGACAAGCAACTGAAAGCAAAAGAGAGCAATAAAACATGTCAAGTCTTAATATGATAGTGTAGCAATAAATAGTGGCCCTACCTGATGTCCGGGCATGCATGCAACTGTCTTTATTTTAAAAGTTGTAAAATAGTGTCAAAGATTTAAAAAGATTGATTTACTGAATAAAAGTCATTTGCATGCGAGATTATAGCCTTTGTCTCAATCACAGTGTCCCAATATAAGTCATCATATCATCTGTGGGTTATATTAATTTTTAGGAGAGTTCGTCCCAGCGGTTCTCATCAATTGTCCTGTTAGTAGTCCTGTTAGTAGTCCCAATAGTTCTCATCAATTTAGTTTGTCCCAATTGTTCTCATCAATTGTCATATTAGTTTGTCCCAATTGTTCTCATCAATTGTCATATTAGTTTATCCCAATTGTTCTCATCAATTAAATTTTAGGGGAGTTCCAGTAATCCCAGTGAGCTTGTCAAAAAAAATGAGGTAAGCAACAACCGCCCACCTCGAGCAGCTCAAACTACACCTCAGGTAGTCTCCTGGTTGTCCACAGTCCCCTAGAACTGCTGTCTGCCGAAAACGGTGCCCTACAGCAACACACATTGCACAGGGTGTAACTATAGTATTCATAAAAATACAGCTTTTGCTGTTTTTCAAATGGCACGAAAAGAGAGGAGTTTTTCACCTCTTTATAGTGCTCAGAAAAATCCAGAAAAATTACGGTTGCGTTCCTCGCGAAGAGTAGATCAAAATCGACTCTTTAAACGTCTCGATCTGATGCTCCTACGCCAAGATAAAAATCGGAGAAGTTGACGCTGCCCAGAAATTTCCACAGCAAAAAGGGGGGTCAAAGAGACCTCGGGAAACGTGCCAAAAGTACGAAATGGAGCAAAGTGATCAACACGGAAATCGAAGCCTTACCTCTTAGGAACGCGCTGTCGCAAAAATCGTCCAAAAATTCCTCCTGGTTAGCCCACAGGGAATTTTCGACGGAACTGCGACGGGAAATGGGCCGAAAAAGAAAACCGTCGCAGTGCGCCGCGTCGCAGATAACTCACTAACTGTAACTCCAAAAATTCTGAGATTTGGAGGAGAGAGAGAAGAGAGAGAGAGGAAGAAATTTCGTAGAGGGCACTTTCTCTGGTTCTCTCTCTAAGGGCTCAAAAACCGAGGTGCAAAGAGAGGGGGGTGGGGATTGCTATTTATAATGGGCTGGGGCTCCACACAGGATCGGATCCGAACAGGGAACACCGAAACGGGCCAACCAAAACGCACCACGCGTTCACAAAACAGGAAACAGCCTGTGCAAGGGCCACTCAGAAGCCGCCACGTGTCCACGTGGTGCACAGGCCGGTCTCCGCGCCGGGTCTTCCGGATCCTGTCAGCCAATCCGGGTGTGCCACGTGTCACCCTCCCACGCGCTTCTAGAAGCCGGCGAACCAATGGGGAAGCGCCACGTGGCAAGGGGGTATTCGGTGCTCCCGGTGCACGCCAGGCCCATGGACCGCGCACCAGGGCCGCGCGCCTCCGCGCTCTGCCGCTGTGCCGCCGCTGCGCCGCTGCCCGCCGCCGTGCGCCGCCGCCCGCCGCCGCTCGCCGCTCGCCGCCGGCGGCCGGAACAGTAATTCCGGCCGGCGGTTACTGTTCCGGTGAACAGTACCAAGTGCCGAAAAAATAAAGCGAATATACCATTTCGATCGTTTTCGCGCGCTGATTCCAAATCCGACGTCCATTTTGCCAAATTCTCATCCGAAATTTTGCCGAAAGCTCCCGGAACATTCCATTTGCTCCGATTTTCGCGCAGAGTCAATAATAAATGTTCAATTTTGATTCTACAAGCTCTGCTTCACCGGATAAGCTCCCTACAGTCACTGTTTAATGTTGCACAGTTCCTGCGGGAGTCCGGATCATCACAATAGCTACTATCTTTTTCTATTTCCAAGATTTCCATAAATGCAATTTAGAAATAAAGATATTACACAGCAGATTTTGTAAGAGTAATATTTCCATATCTGATTTGATTTGATTGATGTGATGTTCCGAAATTGTTGAGTCCCGAAATATTCCAGAAATAGCACATCAATCTAATAAAATCAAATTAGATATTTAATTATTAATCTTATAAAATTTTATATATAATAATATAATAATAATTTTATTCCTAAATCTTAACCGATATATAATAATATTTTTATTCCTAAATCTTAACTAACAAAATCTTCTCAACATCTTTATCTTATATATAATATTTTTATTCCTAAAATCTTAACTGATATATAATAGTATTTAATATAATAATAATTTTATTTCTAATTCTTAACCGATATATATAATATTTTTACTCCTAAATCTTAACTAACAAAATTTTTTCAACATTTTTACCTTATATATAATATTTTTATTCTTAAAATCTTAACTGACATATAATAATATTTTCATTCCTAAATCTTAACCAACACAATCTTTTCAACATCTTTGAGAATTCATCATTTTCGAAAATATCACGCCAATTAAATCAAATCAAGTATTTAAGTATTAATCTTACAAAATCTTATATGTAATATTTTTATTTCTAAATCTTAACTGAAATTTTCATATATTAATTTAATCTCGCAAAATTTTATATATATAATATATAATATATATACAATTTGAATTTTAGAGATAGGAAAAGAGAGTAACATACTATACTGAGAGAACCATTAGTTATAGAATTCTTAAGAACAGGATAAAAAAATAGTTATGATAACAAATCTGTCATAATAATATGTTCAAAATATTTGAGAATCATCATTTTAGAAAATATCACATCAATCAAATCAAATCAAATCAAACTCGATACTTAACTATGAATCTTATTAAATCTTATTTATAATATTTTTATTTCTAAATTTTAACTAAAATTTTAATATATTCATTTAATCTTATAAAATCTTTTATATGGAAAATGCTATGTGTACACCCGTAAGGGGTGTACATCTCACACCCCCACTCATCTAAGGGTGGGGGTGTGATGATGGGTCACTTGATGTGACCCGTAAAAAATATCGCCACCATTAAAATGGTGGAGATGTATGATGTACACCCGTTCGGGGTGTACATGTAGCATTGCTCCTTTTATATTATTCATTTAATCTTATAAAATCTTATATATAATATATATACAATTTACTATAGATCTATATAATATAGAATTGATGTTATATTGTTTTTTCCTACATGTTGACTAGCTATGATATGTCATATTCCCAAAAAATTTTATTAATTTGAAGGAGATTTTCTAACATTATGTGTTTTTAAAATTTTGTTCATGTCATATTGCCTTTTCCTACATGTTGACTAGCTATAATATGACATATTCAAATATTTGTCACAAGTACTTATATGATTTAGTTATTTGATGTGCCATGTAATGTAATATTGGTTTCTCTAGATTTTGCACAACTTTTGGGAAAAAAGTTCATGATTTTACTTGATACAAGCTAATTTTTCACTATTCTTTATAAATTGTGTTACATTTATTCTTGATGTGATATTACTTTTTTTTGATGTGATGTGACATTTTTTGTTAAAAAAATTGTCACACGTTCCCAAAATTTTTTTAGGAAAATTGCTCTTATGAATGCTTGATATAATATTCTTTATAAATTGTGTTACATTTATTGTTGATGTGATATTACTTGATGTGATTTTATATTCTTTTTCATAGATTTTGTACAAGTTCCCAAAAAATTTCTAGGAAAATTGCTCTTCTACTCTTATAGTTACTTTGATTTGATGTGATATGGGATTTCTCTAGATTTTCCACAACTTTTGAAAAAACCATCATAATTTTACTTGATACAAGCTATTTTTTCACTATTCTTTATAAATTGTATTACATTTATTCTTAATGTGATATTACTTTTTTTTGATGTGATGTTATAGTTTTTTTAAAAGATTTGTCACAAGTTCCCAAAAAATTTTTAGGAAAATTGCTCTTATGAATGCTTGATATAATATTCTTTACAAATTGTGTTACATTTATTTTTGATGTGATATTACTTGATGTGATGTTATATTCTTTAACATAGATTTTGTACAAGTTCCCAAAAAAATTCTAGAAAAATTCCTCTTCTACTCTTATAGTTACTTTGATTTGATGTGATATGGGATTTCCCTAGATTTTGCCTAATTTTTGAAAAATTCTTAGTGATTTGATGTGATATTTTCCACTATTCTTCATAGATCCCCTATAATGACTACTCCCTCTTGGTATCCATAAGATTGTATTCTATTTCTATAAATAGTAATTGTGTGATGTAGTATATCATTGGCTGTTTGCAATTTGAAGTAAAGAAGGTAATAGAAAATAAACAAAATAGCATTGGTCCTTATACCATTAATTAATAGAATAGCTAACATTTATTCTCTAATTCTCTAATAATTGTTCTATTGTTTTCTAGGTGTTGTTTTATGCCTTTTCTAAGAAATCTTATCAATTCTAAAAAGATTTCCTAGGGAAAATATATTACTATAAATATTTCATTTTATTTGATATGATGTTTACAAAAAATATGAAAAGTTATAAAATCTATTATATATATTTATAGTAATCCTATATACTCTAGAATGATTTTAGAAATAGAAAGTCAATATCACATCATATATCACATCAAATTACTAAGTCATATATCTAGCTATAATAGTAAAAATATTATATCAAGCAATCATGATAGCAAATTTTTTAGAATTTTTTAGAAGTTGTCCAAAATCTCTAAAAAAAGTGTTCAACATCTAGGAAAATGTAATATCACATCACATCAACAAAAAGAAAGGAGGAATTCTATATTATATATATCTATAATAATTTTAGAAATAGAAAAAGAAGAGAAGGAATTATACTTGCCAAAATCTATCGGAATCTGGGTAAATCTGACACAATCTCTGGAGAATAGTAAAAAATTACTAAATATCACATCAAATCACTAAAAATTTTTCAAAAGTTGTGCAAAATAGTGGAAAATTACTAAATATCACATCAAATTACTAAGGATTTTTAAAAAGTTGTGCAAAATCTAAGTAAAAGCTAATATCACATCACATATCACATCAAATCACTAAGTCATATAAGTAGCTATAATAGTAGAAATATTATATCAAGCAATCATGATAGCAAATTTTTTAGAATTTTTAGAAAGTTGTCCAAAATCTCTAAAAAATAATATCACATCACATCAAAAAAAGTGTTCAACATCTAGGAAAAGGTAATATACTAATTTAGAAAAAATATATCTAATCTATGCGCTCATAATTTATTTGACATACAGCATTCTAAGAAATTTCGGCTTACGTAAGATATCTAATCTATTATAGAATATGAGTATTATTTATTTATTTATCTATTATAGAATATAAGTATAATTTATTTATTTATTATTACTGTAGGTTTAATGAACCAAATCCATCTAATGAGCAGAATAAATGAAGAACTACCAGTTGTCCTCCATATAGTTACCTACTTATTGAATAGTTGCCATTATATTTCTGTTCTCTATGTAATACATTATGTTTAAATTTCTGTTCTCTATGTAATACATTATGTTTAATACCTGTAGTTTACTTTTATAATATAATATTTCTGTGCTTTATGTAATATATGATGTTGAATGTCTAATACCTAAGTAGTTTAATATTTAATACTTAATTACATTGTAATTCCCGCAGCGAAGCGCGGGGGATTAAACTAGTATTTAATCTAACTGAATATTTTGTTATTTGATGAAATAGTCTAGTAGTTTTCTTTAGCAAAATCATTATATTCTAAAAGAATTTGAATTTTCTTTTTTAGTATTTTTCAGAAATTATTCGAGATTTACGCGGCAAATGGTCAAGCCGTTGTGCGTGGGCCCCAAATTCAACTGTATAAACTTATGTTTTTACATTTTAAGATTATTTTTGAAATATTTATATGTATATTTTTTATTTTGAGTATATTTATTTTGTTATTTTTGATCAGTTTAGGTTTAAAAATATGTTAAAAATTATTATCTTCAATTATAATAGGATTTGGATATCAATTCTCTCTCTCTCTCTCTATATATATATATATATATATATATATGATGTTCGGTTAATATAATTAAATTTTAAAGTTGATTAATAATATTTTTTTATTTTTTTTTGAAAAATTGTGTTTTTCTGATATTTTTTTTTTGCTGTTATGTTTCTTCTTCCTAAACGCGGCTTAGATCTCCACCATTTTCACTAGTACGCGGACTAGTGAGCCAATCACATTCATTAGATAAATAGAATATAAGATATACATATGCTTTTAAATATATAGATAATTTTGTTCATAATATGTCTATATATTAATAAAATTATATTTTAAACTATCCAATATCGTTGCACTCGTTATTCTAAACTATTCTATATACACTAGTACTGTAATTATCCACACAATATATACAATGGACAGATATTATTGAAACAATTATTTTTCTAATATTGTTGATCATAAATAATAGTCTAAAAACATAAGTATGAAATATATATATATATATATATATATATATATATATATATATATATATATATATATATATATATATATAAAGCAGTATATGTTGTAACTATTCGAAGAAGAGAAGGAAGAGAAAAAAAAAAAGTCAACCGTCCCTAATGTAAGTGGCAAAGGGCTTAATGATTGATATCTGTGACCCGAGTTCGAAGCCTTAGTTGCTTCATATTTTCAGCTAAGTTTATTTTTTTTTTTTAAAAAAAAAAATTATTGAAAGAAAAATATCAGCTTAAATAAATAATTTACAAAAATGGATGGAAAACTACTGAAAAAATTCCTTTCATTCTTGTTTGATCTAGCAAGTTAATTTGAAATCACAAATTGTACTTTTTTGTTTCTTTGTCAATAATCATATTAAACATAATACATATACATGGAAGGTTTTAACTGGCCCACATGTTGATATAGCTGTTGAGGAATTAGTTTAGCCCGTGAGCACTTAATTCCAAAAATATGACACATCTGTTGTTGAAATGATTACTCATTCTACACATTACACAATAACAAAATTAGATTATAAAGATATATGTTTGTGACACTGTGACGCCTCCAATAGTTCCACATCGGATGTGGATGGATTTGTGATTGGGTTTATATGAGACTTGGACACTAGTAATAATAACTGGGCTTAAGCATTTTGGGCTGTGGTTTGGGCCCAACGAGTTATTGTTGCTAGTGGGCCGGGTCGTTACATTTGGTATCAGAGCCAATAACCAGCCGGAAGTGTGCGGCAAGTCTCGGCTGAGCCTGGGTCTAGATGACAGGGCTAGCGAGACGAGTCTCACATCGCCTGGTGATCTTGGGCTTGTGTGTGTGTGTTTGGGCTGACGAGGACGTCAGGCCTAAACGGGGGGAGTCTGTGACGCCCCCAATAGTCCCACATCGGATGTGGATGGATTTGTGATTGGGTTTATATGAGACTTGGACATGTGGATGGATTTGTGATTGGGTTTATATGAGACTTGGACACTAGTAATAATAACTGGGCTTAAGCATTTTGGGCTGTGGTTTGGGCCCAACGAGTTATTATTGCTAGTGGGCCGGGTCGTTACAGACACTTTTATATAAGTGTCATATCTATATTCTATTTATATTCAAAATTAAATTATAGGGACATATTTTTTAGACACGTTACAAAAATGTATCGTTATACATCATAACGACGGCACATATAACAACACTAACAATAAGTGTCGGTATTTTTGCCAGCGACACTTTTTTTAAATTTTAAAAATACTTAAAAATATCGTTGTAGCATAATATTATTATAGTGTTAACAAATTAATTGTTATGCTGATCATTCTAACTAATTCTTTTCCGGTATATATATATATATATATATATATATATATATATATATATATATATATATATATATACTTTGAAACTCTTTAATTATAGTCGACGTTATAATAATTTTAAAAGCCCATGATCATGTTCACGAGTGTTATACGAAGTCGCTAATAGCACTGTATTATATATATATATATATATATATATATATATATATATATATATATATAATATATCCATGCATGGACTTAAAATGTGATTGAACTTAATTATTTGTCTGGATCAAATAGTATTATATCAATTCTTTATTTTTATTGTCTTAGTTCCATATCCAAACTATTAATCGTATATGTGAATTTGGACACTATTTTCTTCTCATCAGAGCTCTTGGGTTCAATATATTCGGGATCTGAGTTCAATTTGTCCTTTTATTTTGCTAAAATTGTAGTTCAGATTGAAGTAGTTTCCCGATGTATTAGAGTTGAAATAAAAATTACTTTTCTATCGTTCTTTATTCGTGTAGTTATGAATCTGATGAGAAACTTGAAGCTTTTTTAGTTTTATTATTTGTTTGGTATTGATAGAAAAAAAATAATGTAAAAGTTGAAAATTTTAATTTTCATTTGTTTCATCGAAAATTATTATATTTTTGTATTTTTTTTTTTTTTTTTGGTAAACTAACCTGTAATTTACTTTACAATAATATACAATAATAAATTATAATATAAAAAATAGAAAAAAATAAAATTATTTTCTATATAATTAAAAGATGTAATTTAAAATCGCTAAATTATTTTTTTGTATATAAAATAATAATAATGCAACAACAAAATTCTAAATTATGAAACCATTAGAGATACCAACACTCAACTAATCAAATTTGATCACATTTCAAATGAAATGTGCTAATTATTAATTTACTAAGTAAAAGATATTCTTACACTCAACTAATCAATTTCACCATATTCAAACATACATTTTAAATAAAAAAAGAAAATCAATTGCGGTATTTCGGAGAATTTGAGTTTGGATTGAAGATCGGTAAACTGAACAACAAAAGTGGACATATATGACCGATAACTATTACACCGCTCTCTATCTTTGATGAAATAAATACACTGAAGATAGAGTTAAATTAAATGATAAAAACTTAAATGAAATAAAAGCCTAGCAAGTAGGATTTAATTAAAATCAGGATCTTTTATTTTAATATTATATGAAATTGCAATCAAAAGCAATGTGAACTCACCCAAGTTGTAAGCCTATCAACAAGTCTTACATTCACACATGAACAAAAATATTAAGGGATAATTGCCTGTGTACCCCTGAAATATGAAGAAATATCTGATTTACCCCTCTTATTTTTTTCTTTCCAATATACCCTTCATACGTTCCACCGTTATTAAAAATACCCCTACCGTTTCCCTTTGTTAAGTTAACTAGGGTTAAACTAGAGTTAAATAATAATCGGAGTTGAAAACTATCAGATATACCTATTTTGTCCGGGTTTAGGGTTTAGGGTTTAGAATTTTTTAGAGTTTTAGGATTTAGGGTTTAGGGTTTTAGGGTTTAGGGTTTAGGGTTTTTTAGGATTCTAGGGTTTAGAGTTTAGGGTTTAGGGTTTAGGGTTTTTTAGGGTTTTAGGGTTTAGGGTTTAGGGTTTTAGGGTTTAGGGTTTAGGGTTTTAGGGTTTAGGGGTTTAAGGTTTTAGGGCTTAGGGTATATTTGAAAGGGCAAAATAGTAATTACACACAGATAACGGCAGTTCCAAATGGTACACTAACAGAGTTTAACTTCGGGGTATTTTAGAAAGAAGTTGGAACGTAAGAAGGGTAGTTTTAATATTAGCCTTCTCAGAGGGGTAAATCTGAAAACAGAAAAATTTTTAGGGGTATGTAGGAAATTGCCCCAAATATTAAATATTAAAAAATCAAACATAACAACTAACAAATTTTAATTTTTTAAAATTATTATAATTAAATTTTATAATCCCATGTAATTTGTTGAATAGTGATGTTATGACCAACGCACAAATAAAAAAAAATTGCAATTACAAAGTGGATAAATCACAAAATACATAAAAAAAATAGAACATAAGAATTTAAGTAGAAAAATCTTCTGTGAGAAAAAATTATAGAGAAAGGGGGAGAAAAAAAAATATATATATATATATATATATTCGTGTAAGAATTTGGAATTTTGTAAATAATTAAATAAATGAAATCGATAAAAGTCAAGTTGAATTTGGATCATAAATGGCTCAGATAGCGACAGTGCCCCTTCTCTGATGTGTAATTTGCACAGTTAGTGGGCCAGAAATATCACTTTTTAATCCGAGCCTGATCTCGAGGATCCGAAACCATGAGTGCGACCGTCTCGTCGAACTGAGCGAAAACCATATTAAGCTTGTTCAGATCTGACGGTCGGATCTTCCAGAAATCAGCGTTGAAGCCGGCGGGACCCGCGACTTAAGTCGCGGGTACAAGTGAACAGTAAACCCTATTTTCGAGTCCCCTTAGCGTCAATGTTGGCCAATTTACTATTTGGACTCCTAATGTAGTGATTCGAGTAGTCAATTCTAGCTATTTTCGATGTTCTGAACGCAATGGCGCAGTCAAAAATTCTGTTTGACGACTCTGGAATCTCGAAAAGCGCGAAAACTGTATTTTGACACAGTTATTATGGACCGAGATTTTATCCGGGCAGTTTCGTGAAAATCAGAGATCGCTACCTGATAGGTCTCGTCGAGCCGGACGTCATGGCGCAGTCCATTTTTCGTTTCGGCGATCGGATCTTCTCGAAAAGCGTGAAATGCATCAGAAAATGCAAATTTTGCATATAAGACCCTATTGAACCTGCCCCGATTAGCGTGCCACTCATGGGAGAAGGACCTAGATGTGAATTAAGGTTACTGTGAAGGACTGGGAGGTAAATGTTTGGACTTGGAGGGACCAAGTTGCAAAAAGGTGCAACTATACACTTTTGAAATTCGAAACTCAAATCGAATCCCTTTAAAGAACCCCGCAGCCCCAGCTTCTTAAGCGCGGACCCTCTCAACAATCTCCTCCCTCTCCTCTCTGCACGCTCCCGGAGTTCCCCCGCACCGGCCGCCGCCCCACGTCGCCGGAGAAGAGAAAGAAAATCAAGAACACTCTTGATCTCGGGTCCCGGTTGAGGAAGAAGCCTCGTGAGGGTCCTTCATCACCTAGACCTTGTCTGGTGGAGTCCCTGGTGAAGCCGCATCCGAGCCGAGTGGAACCGGCCCCGGCCGCCGCCCAGCGCCGCCGCGGCAAGCTTCCCTCCTTCCACGGAATTTCCGGCGAAGGTGAGTTTATGGAACATTTTTCTTTAAGTTGGGTTTTATGCATGACCATGGTGCTCCTGACACCGAGAGCATCGATCGGGTGCAGGCCCGTCCGGCGCCGCCGTCCCGATCGCCGGCGGGGGCCAAACCGCCGGATTATCATTATCTGGACCGACACCTCGCACCACCGTGATCCGACCATCAAACCTAAGATCAGCTCCGTTGGATTCTATCCCCGTGACGACTGTAACCTCCCCACGATATCTGAGCTCGATCGGATCAAGATCGGAGCCGCGCGGTGATGCCCTAGTGAACCCGATTTTGGCGTTTTTGCCGACCGCCGCCGTCCGGCGCCGCCGCGGCCTCCCACCGACGGCCACTGCCACCAGAAGCTTCCTGGCGCCGTGTGGAGACTTTCCACCCAAGTTGCTCCGGCCGGAACCCAGCCGGCCGGAATCCGCCATTAGAGCTCCTCCGAGCTTGACCGAGCCACTCCGGCGCCGCCTCGCCGGCGTTCCTCAGTCACCGGGAACCTCCAGGTAGGCTCCCTTGATCCTCTAGAACCTTCCCATGGTGTTGCATGTCCCTCTGAACGTGGCTCTCTTCCGTTCCAGAGTTGCACCCGGGGAGGGCATCGGTTCGAGCTCCGGCGATCCCCGGCGGTCTGGGCTCCGGGCACCTTGACAGGTAAGACCTAGAGTCCATATTTAAGCTTCCCAGCATTTTACTTTTGGCCCAGTTGCGCTCTGTTGTTGGCCTCATGCCTTGTACCCGAGAATGCCATTCCGGGCTCTAGCTCCGGCCGCCGCCCCTCCGGCCGCCGCCGCCTCCGGCCGCCGCCGGCCGACCCTGACTGCACCCGAGACCTCCTGGGACCCTCAGCTATCTGGTGCTCACCTCTGTTGGAGCTTGGCAGCAAGTTTTTCCAAGAAGGCCTGAACCCGAGAGCTTGTTGGAGCACTACCTTGCTCCGGCCATCTTTCCGGCCGGCCTCCGGCACGCGCAAGGTGAGCACACCACTTCTCTGTCTCTGCTTAGTATCATGCCTTAGCTAACTTGCTGTAAGATCAATTAAAAATCAAGTTTTATGAAAGTAGCAAAATGGGACACTAGTAGATCTTGGGCCAACTTTGAAATTGGGCCCCGTGCCAGCCCAACCGTGTGAGCACGGGATCCGTCTCGACATAACGGACGCGCTGGAATTTACGGCGTCGTCATTGGATCCACGGATTTCAAGAACAAGCTGAAATAGTCGATTAATTAAGGAATATAATGCAATTTTAAAAATATATTGGACTAAATTGTAAATTGGACTTGATAGCTGTCCTTAAACAGTGCATATTCACCTGCTAGCCATTTTGTTAGAGTTCTGTAGACTCTCGTTGATCGGGAATCGGGTTTCATTCAATATATTGACGATATTGCCCCGTATTAGTGTCACGTCACTATGGTGTCGTCGGGATGGGTTGTGTGAGTCTATTACTGACCAGATCTCCTCATACAGGGCCCAGTTGTTCAGCACCTGCCACCTGGTAGCTGTGCGGGAGTTCGTAGATCTGCCTTCATCCAGGTGGGTTATCTTCGGTCCGGGCTAGCTTTTTGGCCCTCTGGTTGTTTTAGTCCAGTCGGACCCCTGTTTTTGACTTCCCCGCTGATTATATGACCGATCTTGACATATCATGATGTCACTGTTGACATTGACCTGATTAGACCTGTGGTTGAGATTTCTTGTCACGATCAGCTGATTAACATATACATACTCCCTGATTATTCCTGACTGATCCTGATTGATTGAGATATAGATTTGCATGCTTAGATGATACCTGTTGATTCCTGTCATTAAGATATTTCTTGATATACGTCGATATGCATGATTGATTGATCCTGATTGATAGACACTACTCGATATGCATGATTGATTGATCCTGATTGATAGACACTACTCGATATACATGATTGATTGATTCCGATGGATAGATATAGACAGATGATTCCCTGTTGGGATTTCGGCGTGTGCCGACTACTCGGTCACTAGACCGTGAGATTGATCATTGTGACTTGCCATGCACTGCTGTACTTCACGAACATTGCCGGGGTCGCTCCCCGTGGCTATTGTTCTTTACCGGTAAAGTGGTCTGGAGGATGGACCCGTGAGCCCCAGATAGCACATATGGGTGCGGGGTTATGTCAGTGGGATAGGTGCAGAGAGTGGTATGAGCCTGAGGTCCCCGTGACCAATAATGGTATTGGTTGGGTGCTTGATATTCTTGTGATTGATGCATAGATTATATACTCCCATGTTCTAGCATTCTTTTCAGTACCTATTCCTGTTCTGTTGTATTGGATTGGTTCTGGTATTTTCCGTACCTGTATATGTACTGTCACTCGATTATGCTTCATGCCAGTTCATTTCATATGCCAGCTTATGATTGATTACTTGCCTAGTTAGCTTATCTGTGGATTTTAATTATGAGTGGACGTTTATGCTTTCCAGCATGTATGATCTACAGTTTTATGATTGATTCCAGTATACTTACCTGCAGTTCTTATTCTGATTACTAGTAGACCTCTATGCTTTCCAGCTTTTCCTGTTGACTCTTACTATCCGCAGATTTTAGTACCCAGTAGGTACGATTAGCTGAAGCTCGGCTCGTCGTGCCCACTGGGATGCACTCCGGTGTATCTCACACCCTCGGGTGACTGTTGTAGGTCCGTCGGGTGGTGAGATGTCGGGACGATCCTGTGAGCCGATTACGATAGAGCTGTCCCCATGAGCATTATATATCGACGACTTCGGCAGACATTTACTTTCCGCATTTCATTCCAGTTTATCGTGAGTTAGACATTTAAAACTGATGATGTAATAACTTAATTTTGATTATTCCTGCTGAGTAGATTAGATTAGTTACTGATATATCTGTTGATCTCTGATGACGATTTTTAGCCGTGCATGTATAGGGGAGTCTTTGTCCTTGGGATAAAGAGTCTTCTATACGTGTGGCGGTCTGTTGCGCCCAGTTTGCCAACTCTGATTTCAAAAAAAAAAAAAAATTTCAGACCTGATTTTTAAAACTCGGGGCGTGACAGATTAGATGGTATCAGAGCAATAGGTACACGGTATCTAGGGAAAAAAAAAAAAAAGGGATTAGGAACTGGTTAGGATGAACCCTAGGATGACTTGTTACGTGAGAGCGATGGGTAGATCGAATATAAGGGTTGGAAACTCTAGATATTATCAGAGTCAGTTTCTGACCGGGTTGTGTATTGCAGCTATGGCTCGTCCTCCAGGTCGTGGGCGTGGACGAGGCACAGGACGTGGAGTAGGCCGACCACCTAGCACGCCGAGCGAGCCCGTCAATCAGGGCCGCATGGACCGGCTTGAGGCCCAGGTGGCGACTCTGGCTGGGATTTTCCAGCAATTTATGCAGCAGCAGGCTGCTGGCCCCTCTACTTCTGCCCCGCCTGCTCCTCCACCTGCTGTACCTGAGGTCACACCACCGGTTGCACCCCCTGCTCCACCGGCCGTTGCTGAGCCAGAGATAGACCTCGTACCACCACCAGTGGGGCCCATGTCAGCTCCAGTCCCTGCCGCAGCCTCCAGAGCGGTACCGGGGGTTGCTGCAGCCCCAGATGCTTCTGCTTCTACCACGTTTGCTTCCTCTCGCTCCATCGCTCCCGCTGTTGGTCCTGCGGCCGATACTGAGGCCGATCGGGCGGAGAGGGCCCGAGCAAAGGCGGCTTTGCTAGAGTTTAAGAAATTCAAGCCGCAAACCTTCGACGGCAAAGATGAGGACCATTGGGCGGTCGAGGAATGGATCGACCATATGGAGAAGTTATTTCAAGATGCCTACACTGAGGACAGAGACCGGGTCCATATCGCCGTCCACTGCTTGGAGGGCCGGGCATCTAAATGGTGGAGGCGACATCGAGAGCGCTACTTCCCGACTCCAGCCGATCCTACCTGGGAAGGCTTTAAAGCTGCTATGCACCACCATCATCTCAAGGAGACCACCAAGGAGGGTCTCGAGCGCGATTTGGAGACGATCAAACAGGGCGACAGAGCGTCCGAGAGTTCGAGCAGCGGTTCCTGCGCATCGCCGACCTGGTGCCCCAGGCGGTGCGCGAGGAACGCCGGAAGGTACGCTTGTTTTCGCAGGGCTTGAGGCCTGAGATTCGCCGACACCTCGCGTCGCACCTCTCCACCGACTTCGACAACTGCGTGGAGCGGTGTCTAGCGATCGAGGCGGAGATCAAGATGTCCTGCGCTGAGCGGAATGCGGCGGACAAGGACAAGGACAGGGACAAGGGCAAGAAGAGGGCGCATCCAGGAAACGGCGGTGGGCATTCTGATCAGAACAAAAAGGCGAAGCCATCCCGACCGTGTGTCTTCTGTGGGGGTACCCACCAAATGCGCTTCTGTAAACAACGTCACGGCCAATGCTTCAAATGCGGCCAACAGGGGCATAGAGCTTCGGAGTGCCCGCAGGGTTCCGCACACCGCGCAGATCACAACCCCTGTACCCGCACCTTCACAACGACGACTAGAACCGGCGCCTAGCTCAGCTTCATCTGGGCGTCCCCCTCTACCTCGACCACCTACTGGAGGGTATCAGTCGGCAGGTGGACGCGTTTATGCACTGACCCCTCATGGAGAGCCAACGGGGGGAAACCCGACGACTGATTCCGTAGCTCTCGAATAAACTGGTGTAAACATTTCATAATGTATGACTATAAGTTGTCAGCTTCGTGAACAAAACTCCGTTGAAGTGGAGGTGATGTAATAATCTGAATTACCTTGTTTAATAAATAGATTAAAGATAAAATTGGACATTGATTGCTCTAGCCACGTTACCTATACCTCCGGTTGACTCCCGTGGGAGTCGTGCCTCCAACTCGATGTTGGCGACAGATCTTGGGTATTTCACCCTTCTTTTGATAAGTATGTTGGCTGCAGACAAGGTACTGTCAAAAGAGTGGTTTGAAGTACTCTACCCCGTAAGGAGTAATATCGTGATTGGGTCTACTTATTCGCTTGTCTATAGTTATAGTCTCCAGGGGTGTCCTTGGACAACGATGTTATAGTCTCAATATTGATATTCCAGACCATAATTAGGGTACATCGACCCTCTATATCGCATACCCTGTGTGGTATCTTTATGAACCAAAATTTTTAGCAGTTTAGATGAAATCGAATTGTGAAGCCATGTGGGAACGTGAATCAACCATGATGGAGCGTTTTCCCCAGTTATTTGATTCTTAGTTTGTATTAAGTTTCAGGGACGAAACTTCCTTTTTGGTGGGAGAGATGTAAGAATTTGGAATTTTGTAAATAATTAAATAAATGAAATCGATAAAAGTCAAGTTGAATTGGATCATAAATGGCTCAGATAGCGACAGTGCCCCTTCTCTGATGTGTAATTTGCACAGTTAGTGGGCCAGAAATATCACTTTTTAATCCGAGCCTGATCTCGAGGATCCGAAACCACGAGTGCGACCGTCTCGTCGAACTGAGCGAAAACCATATTAAGCTTGTTCAGATCTGACGGTCGGGATCTTCCAGAAATCAGCGTTGAAGCCGGCGGGACCCGCGACTTAAGTCGCGGGTACAAGTGAACAGTAAACCCTATTTTCGAGTCCCCTTAGCGTCAATGTTGGCCAATTTACTATTTGGACTCCTAATGTAGTGATTCGAGTAGTCAATTCTAGCTATTTTCGATGTTCTGAACGCAATGGCGCAGTCGAAAATTCTGTTTGACGACTCTGGAATCTCGAAAAGCGCGAAAACTGTATTTTGACACAGTTATTATGGACCGAGATTTTATCCGGGCAGTTTCGTGAAAATCAGAGATCGCTACCCTGATAGGTCTCGTCGAGCCGGACGTCATGGCGCAGTCCATGTTTTCGTTTCGGCGATCGGATCTTCTCGAAAAACGTGAAATGCATCAGAAAATGCAAATTTTGCATATAAGACCCTATTGAACCTGCCCCGATTAGCGTGCCACTCATGGGAGAAGGACCTAGATGTGAATTAAGGTTACTGTGAAGGACTGGGAGGTAAATGTTTGGACTTGGAGGGACCAAGTTGCAAAAAGGTGCAACTATACACTTTTGAAATTCGAAACTCAAATCGAATCCCTTTAAAGAACCCCGCAGCCCAGCTTCTTAAGCGCGGACCCTCTCAACAATCTCCTCCCTCTCCTCTCTGCACGCTCCCGGAGTTCCCCCGCACCGGCCGCCGCCCCACGTCGCCGGAGAAGAGAAAGAAAATCAAGAACACTCTGATCTCGGGTCCCGGTTGAGGAAGAAGGCCTCGTGAGGGTCCTTCATCACCTAGACCTTGTCTGGTGGAGTCCCTGGTGAAGCCGCATCCGAGCCGAGTGGAACCGGCCCCGGCCGCCGCCCAGCGCCGGCCGCGGCAAGCTTCCCCTCCTTCCACGGAATTTCCGGCGAAGGTGAGTTTATGGAACATTTTCTTTAAGGTTGGGTTTTATGCATGACCATGGTGCTCCTGACACCGGAGAGCATCGATCGGTGCAGGCCCGTCCGGCGCCGCCGTCCCGATCGCCGGCGGGGGTGCCAAACCGCCGGATTATCATTATCTGGACCGACACCTCGCACCACCGTGATCCGACCATCAAACCTAAGATCAGCTCTGTTGGATTCTATCCCCGTGACGACTTGTAACCTCCCCACGATATCTGAGCTCGATCGGATCAAGATCGGAGCCGCGCGGTGATGCCCTAGTGAACCCGATTTTGGCGTTTTTGCCGACCGCCGCCGTCCGGCGCCGCCGCGGCCTCCCACCGACGGCCACTGCCACCAGAAGCTTCCTGGCGCCGTGTGGAGACTTTCCACCCAAGTTGCTCCGGCCGGAACCCAGCCGGCCGGAATCGCCATTAGAGCTCCTCCGAGCTTGACCGAGCCACTCCGGCGCCGCCGTCGCCGGCGTTCTCAGTCACCGGGGAACCTCCAGGTAGGCTCCCTTGATCCTCTAGAACCTTCCCATGGTGTTGCATGTCCCTCTGACGTGGCTCTCTCTTCCGTTCCAGAGTTGCACCCGGGGAGGGCATCGGTTCGAGCTCCGGCGATCCCCGGCGGTCTGGGCTCCGGGCACCTTGACAGGTAAGACCTAGAGTCCATATTTAAGCTTCCCAGCATTTTACTTTTGGCCCAGTTGCGCTCTGTTGTTGGCCTCATGCCTTGTACCCGAGAATGCCATTCCGGGCTCTAGCTCCGGCCGCCGCCCCTCCGGCCGCCGCCCGCCTCCGGCCGCCGCCGGCCGACCCTGACTGCACCCGAGACCTCCTGGGACCCTCAGCTATCTGGTGCTCACCTCTGTTGGAGCTTGCAGCAAGTTTTTCCAAGAAGGCCTGAACCCGAGAGCTTGTTGGAGCACTACCTTGCTCCGGCCATCTTTCCGCCGGCCTCCGGCACGCGCAAGGGTGAGCACACCACTTTCTCTGTCTCTGCTTAGTATCATGCCTTAGCTAACTTGCTGTAAGATCAATTAAAAATCAAGTTTTATGAAAGTAGCAAAAATGGGACACTAGTAGATCTTGGGCCAACTTTGAATTGGGCCCCGTGCCAGCCCAACCGTGTGAGCACGGGATCCGTCTCGACATAACGGACGCGCTGGAATTTACGGCGTCGTCATTGGATCCACGGATTTCAAGAACAAGCTGAAATAGTCGATTAATTAAGGAATATAATGCAATTTTAAAAATATATTGGACTAAATTGTAAATTGGACTTGATAGCTGTCCTTAAACAGTGCATATTCACCTGCTAGCCATTTTGTTAGAGTTCTGTAGACTCTCGTTGATCGGGAATCGGGTTTCATTCAATATATGACGATATTGCCCCGTATTAGTGTCACGTCACTATGGTGTCGTCGGGATGGGTTGTGTGAGTCTATTACTGACCAGATCTCCTCATACAGGGCCCAGTTGTTCAGCACCTGCCACCTGGTAGCTGTGCGGGAGTTCGTAGATCTGCCTTCATCCAGGTGGGTTATCTTCGGTCCGGGCTAGCTTTTTGGGCCCTCTGGTTTTTTAGTCCAGTCGGACCCCTGTTTTTGACTTCCCCCGCTGATTATATGACCGATCTTGACATATCATGATGTCACTTGACATTGACCTGATTAGACCTGGTTGAGATTTCTTGTCACGATCAGCTGATTAACATATACATACTCCCTGATTATTCCTGACTGATCCTGATTGATTGAGATATAGATTTGCATGCTTAGATGATACTGTTGATTCCTGTCATTAAGATATTTCTTGATATACGTCGATATGCATGATTGATTGATCCTGATTGATAGACACTACTCGATATGCATGATTGATTGATCCTGATTGATAGACACTACTCGATATACATGATTGATTGATTCCCGTGGATAATATAGACAGATATTCCCTGTTGGATTTCGGCGTGTGCGACTACTCGGTCACTAGACCGTGAGATGATCATTGTGACTTGCCTGCACTGCTGTACTTCACGAACATTGCCGGGGTCGCTCCCCGTGGCTATTGTTCTTTACCGTAAAGTGGTCTGGGATGGACCCGTGAGCCCCAGATAGCACATATGGGTGCGGGGTATGTCAGTGGGATAGGTTGCAAGAGTGGTATGAGCCTGAGGTCCCCGTGACCAATAATGGTATTGGTTGGGTTGCTTGATATTCTTGTGATTTGAGGCATAGATTATATACTCCATGTTCTAGCATGCTTTTTCAGTACCTATCCTGTTCTGTTGTATTGGATTGGTTCTGGTATCTTCCGTACCTGTAAT
>CM055065.1:48305310-48401230 GCA_029204045.2 Tillandsia leiboldiana
TGTTGCATGTCCCTCTGAACGTGGCTCTCTTCCGTTCCAGAGTTTGCACCACGGGGAGGGCATCGGTTCGAGCTCCGGCGATCCCGGCGGTCTGGGCTCCGGGCACATTGAAAGGTAAGACCTAGATGTCCATATTTAAGCTTCCAGCATTTTTTACTTTTGGCCCAGTTGCGCTCTGTTGTTGGCCTCATGCTTGTACCGAGAATGCCCATTTCCAGGGCTCTAGCTCCGGCCGCCGCCCTCCGGCCGCCGCAGCCTCCGGCCGCCGACGGCCGACCCTGGACTGCACCCGAGACCTCCTGGGACCCTCAGCTATCTGGTGTCACCTCTGTGGAGCTTGGCAGCAAGTTTTTCAAGAAGGCCTGAACCCGAGAGCTTGTTGGAGCACTACCTTTGCTCCGGCCATCTTTCCGGCCGGCCTCCGGCACGCGCAAAGGTGAGCACCACCACTTCTCTGTCTCTGCTTAGTATCATGCCTTAGCTCAACTTGCTGTAAGATCAATTAAAAATCAAGTTTTATGAAAGTAGCAAAATGGGACACTAGTAGATCTTGGGCCAACTTTGAAATTGGGCCCCGTGCCAGCCCCAAACGTGTGAGCACGGGATCCGTCTCGACATAACGGACGCCGCTGGAATTTACGGCGTCGTCATTGGATCCACGGATTTCAAGGAACAAGCTGAAATAGTCGATTAATTAAGGAATATAATGCAATTTTAAAAATATATTGGACTAAATTGTAAATTGGACTTGATAGCTGTCCTTAAACAGTGCATATTCACCTGCTAGCCATTTTGTTAGAGTTCTGTAGACTCTCGTTGATCGGGAATCGGGTTTCATTCAATATATTGACGATATTGCCCCGTATTAGTGTCACGTCACTATGGTGTCGTCGGGATGGGTTGTGTGAGTCTATTACTGACCAGATCTCCTCATACAGGGCCCAGTTGTTCAGCACCTGCCCCTGGTTAGCTGTGCGGGAGTTCGTAGATCTGCCTTCATCCAGGTGGGTTATCTTCGGTCCGGGCTAGCTTTTTGGCCCTCTGGTTGTTTTAGTCCAGTCGGACCCCTGTTTTTGACTTCCCCGCTGATTATATGACCGATCTTGACATATCATGATGTCACTGTTGACATTGACCTGATTAGACCTGTGGTTGAGATTTCTTGTCACGATCAGCTGATTAACATATACATACTCCCTGATTATTCCTGACTGATCCTGATTGATTGAGATATAGATTTGCATGCTTAGATGATACCTGTTGATTCCTGTCATTAAGATATTTCTTGATATACGTCGATATGCATGATTGATTGATCCTGATTGATAGACACTACTCGATATGCATGATTGATTGATCCTGATTGATAGACACTACTCGATATACATGATTGATTGATTCCGATGGATAGATATAGACAGATGATTCCCTGTTGGGATTTCGGCGTGTGCCGACTACTCGGTCACTAGACCGTGAGATTGATCATTGTGACTTGCCATGCACTGCTGTACTTCACGAACATTGCCGGGGTCGCTCCCCGTGGCTATTGTTCTTTACCGGTAAAGTGGTCTGGAGGATGGACCCGTGAGCCCCAGATAGCACATATGGGTGCGGGGTTATGTCAGTGGGATAGGTGCAGAGAGTGGTATGAGCCTGAGGTCCCCGTGACCAATAATGGTATTGGTTGGGTGCTTGATATTCTTGTGATTGATGCATAGATTATATACTCCCATGTTCTAGCATTCTTTTCAGTACCTATTCCTGTTCTGTTGTATTGGATTGGTTCTGGTATTTTCCGTACCTGTATATGTACTGTCACTCGATTATGCTTCATGCCAGTTCATTTCATATGCCAGCTTATGATTGATTACTTGCCTAGTTAGCTTATCTGTGGATTTTAATTATGAGTGGACGTTTATGCTTTCCAGCATGTATGATCTACAGTTTTATGATTGATTCCAGTATACTTACCTGC
Organism: Tillandsia leiboldiana; assembly: GCA_029204045.2. Lineage (NCBI taxonomy): Eukaryota > Viridiplantae > Streptophyta > Magnoliopsida > Poales > Bromeliaceae > Tillandsia > Tillandsia leiboldiana. The sequence continues at coordinate 48,307,286 of CM055065.1, forward strand.
AGTTCTTATTCTGATTACTAGTAGACCTCTATGCTTTCCAGCTTTTCCTGTTGACTCTTACTATCCGCAGATTTTAGTACCCAGTAGGTACGATTAGCTGAAGCTCGGCTCGTCGTGCCCACTGGGATGCACTCCGGTGTATCTCACACCCTCGGGTGACTGTTGTAGGTCCGTCGGGTGGTGAGATGTCGGACGATCCTGTGAGCCGATTACGATAGAGCTGTCCCCATGAGCATTATATATCGACGACTTCGGCAGACATTTACTTTCCGCATTTCATTCCAGTTTATCGTGAGTTAGACATTTAAAACTGATGATGTAATAACTTAATTTTGATTATTCCTGCTGAGTAGATTAGATTAGTTACTGATATATCTGTTGATCTCTGATGACGATTTTTTAGCCGTGCATGTATAGGGGAGTCTTTGTCCTTGGGATAAAGAGTCTTCTATACGTGTGGCGGTCTGTTGCGCCCAGTTTGCCAACTCTGATTTCAAAAAAAAAAAAATTTCAGACCTGATTTTTAAAACTCGGGGCGTGACAGATTAGATGGTATCAGAGCAATAGGTACACGGTATCTAGGGAAAAAAAAAAAAAAGGGATTAGGAACTGGTTAGGATGAACCCTAGGATGACTTGTTACGTGAGAGCGATGGGTAGATCGAATATAAGGGTTGGAAACTCTAGATATTATCAGAGTCAGTTTCTGACCGGGTTGTGTATTGCAGCTATGGCTCGTCCTCCAGGTCGTGGGCGTGGACGAGGCACAGGACGTGGAGTAGGCCGACCACCTAGCACGCCGAGCGAGCCCGTCAATCAGGGCCGCATGGACCGGCTTGAGGCCCAGGTGGCGACTCTGGCTGGGATTTTCCAGCAATTTATGCAGCAGCAGGCTGCTGGCCCCTCTACTTCTGCCCCGCCTGCTCCTCCACCTGCTGTACCTGAGGTCACACCACCGGTTGCACCCCCTGCTCCACCGGCCGTTGCTGAGCCAGAGATAGACCTCGTACCACCACCAGTGGGGCCCATGTCAGCTCCAGTCCCTGCCGCAGCCTCCAGAGCGGTACCGGGGGGTTGCTGCAGCCCCAGATGCTTCTGCTTCTACCACGTTTGCTTCCTCTCGCTCCATCGCTCCCGCTGTTGGTCCTGCGGCCGATACTGAGGCCGATCGGGCGGAGAGGGCCCGAGCAAAGGCGGCTTTGCTAGAGTTTAAGAAATTCAAGCCGCAAACCTTCGACGGCAAAGATGAGGACCATTGGGCGGTCGAGGAATGGATCGACCATATGGAGAAGTTATTTCAAGATGCCTACACTGAGGACAGAGACCGGGTCCATATCGCCGTCCACTGCTTGGAGGGCCGGGCATCTAAATGGTGGAGGCGACATCGAGAGCGCTACTTCCCGACTCCAGCCGATCCTACCTGGGAAGGCTTTAAAGCTGCTATGCACCACCATCATCTCAAGGAGACCACCAAGGAGGGTCTCGAGCGCGATTTGGAGACGATCAAACAGGGCGACAAGAGCGTCCGAGAGTTCGAGCAGCGGTTCCTGCGCATCGCCGACCTGGTGCCCCAGGCGGTGCGCGAGGAACGCCGGAAGGTACGCTTGTTTTCGCAGGGCTTGAGGCCTGAGATTCGCCGACACCTCGCGTCGCACCTCTCCACCGACTTCGACAACTGCGTGGAGCGGTGTCTAGCGATCGAGGCGGAGATCAAGATGTCCTGCGCTGAGCGGAATGCGGCGGACAAGGACAAGGACAGGGACAAGGGCAAGAAGAGGGCGCATCCAGGAAACGGCGGTGGGCATTCTGATCAGAACAAAAAGGCGAAGCCATCCCGACCGTGTGTCTTCTGTGGGGGTACCCACCAAATGCGCTTCTGTAAACAACGTCACGGCCAATGCTTCAAATGCGGCCAACAGGGGCATAGAGCTTCGGAGTGCCCGCAGGGTTCCGCACCCGCGCAGATCACAACCCCTGTACCCGCACCTTCACAACGACGACTAGAACCGGCGCCTAGCTCAGCTTCATCTGGGCGTCCCCCTCTACCTCGACCACCTACTGGAGGGTATCAGTCGGCAGGTGGACGCGTTTATGCACTGACCCCTCATGGAGAGCCAACGGGGGGAAACCCGACGACTGATTCCGTAGCTCTCGAATAAACTGGTGTAAACATTTCATAATGTATGACTATAAGTTGTCAGCTTCGTGAACAAAACTCCGTTGAAGTGGAGGTGATGTAATAATCTGAATTACCTTGTTTAATAAATAGATTAAAGATAAAATTGGACATTGATTGCTCTAGCCACGTTACCTATACCTCCGGTTGACTCCCGTGGGAGTCGTGCCTCCAACTCGATGTTGGCGACAGATCTTGGGTATTTCACCCTTCTTTTGATAAGTATGTTGGCTGCAGACAAGGTACTGTCAAAAGAGTGGTTTGAAGTACTCTACCCCGTAAGGAGTAATATCGTGATTGGGTCTACTTATTCGCTTGTCTATAGTTATAGTCTCCAGGGTTGTCCTTGGACAACGATGTTATAGTCTCAATATTGATATTCCAGACCATAATTAGGGTACATCGACCCTCTATATCGCATACCCTGTGTGGTATCTTTATGAACCAAAATTTTTAGCAGTTTAGATGAAATCGAATTGTGAAGCCATGTGGGAACGTGAATCAACCATGATGGAGCGTTTTCCCCAGTTATTTGATTCTTAGTTGTATTAAGTTTCAGGGACGAAACTTCCTTTTTGGTGGGAGAGATGTAAGAATTTGGAATTTTGTAAATAATTAAATAAATGAAATCGATAAAAGTCAAGTTGAATTTGGATCATAAATGGCTCAGATAGCGACAGTGCCCCTTCTCTGATGTGTAATTTGCACAGTTAGTGGGCCAGAAATATCACTTTTTAATCCGAGCCTGATCTCGAGGATCCGAAACCACGAGTGCGACCGTCTCGTCGAACTGAGCGAAAACCATATTAAGCTTGTTCAGATCTGACGGTCGGATCTTCCAGAAATCAGCGTTGAAGCCGGCGGGACCCGCGACTTAAGTCGCGGGTACAAGTGAACAGTAAACCCTATTTTCGAGTCCCCTTAGCGTCAATGTTGGCCAATTTACTATTTGGACTCCTAATGTAGTGATTCGAGTAGTCAATTCTAGCTATTTTCGATGTTCTGAACGCAATGGCGCAGTCGAAAATTCTGTTTGACGACTCTGGAATCTCGAAAAGCGCGAAAACTGTATTTTGACACAGTTATTATGGACCGAGATTTTATCCGGGCAGTTTCGTGAAAATCAGAGATCGCTACCTGATAGGTCTCGTCGAGCCGGACGTCATGGCGCAGTCCATTTTTCGTTTCGGCGATCGGATCTTCTCGAAAAACGTGAAATGCATCAGAAAATGCAAATTTTGCATATAAGACCCTATTGAACCTGCCCCGATTAGCGTGCCACTCATGGGAGAAGGACCTAGATGTGAATTAAGGTTACTGTGAAGGACTGGGAGGTAAATGTTTGGACTTGGAGGGACCAAGTTGCAAAAAGGTGCAACTATACACTTTTGAAATTCGAAACTCAAATCGAATCCCTTTAAAGAACCCCGCAGCCCCAGCTTCTTAAGCGCGGACCCTCTCAACAATCTCCTCCCTCTCCTCTCTGCACGCTCCCGGAGTTCCCCCGCACCGGCCGCCGCCCCACGTCGCCGGAGAAGAGAAAGAAAATCAAGAACACTCTTGATCTCGGGTCCCGGTTGAGGAAGAAGCCTCGTGAGGGTCCTTCATCACCTAGACCTTGTCTGGTGGAGTCCCTGGTGAAGCCGCATCCGAGCCGAGTGGAACCGGCCCCGGCCGCCGCCCAGCGCCGCCGCGGCAAGCTTCCCTCCTTCCACGGAATTTCCGGCGAAGGTGAGTTTATGGAACATTTTTCTTTAAGTTGGGTTTTATGCATGACCATGGTGCTCCTGACACCGAGAGCATCGATCGGGTGCAGGCCCGTCCGGCGCCGCCGTCCCGATCGCCGGCGGGGGGCCAAACCGCCGGATTATCATTATCTGGACCGACACCTCGCACCACCGTGATCCGACCATCAAACCTAAGATCAGCTCTGTTGGATTCTATCCCCGTGACGACTGTAACCTCCCCACGATATCTGAGCTCGATCGGATCAAGATCGGAGCCGCGCGGTGATGCCCTAGTGAACCCGATTTTGGCGTTTTTGCCGACCGCCGCCGTCCGGCGCCGCCGCGGCCTCCCACCGACGGCCACTGCCACCAGAAGCTTCCTGGCGCCGTGTGGAGACTTTCCACCCAAGTTGCTCCGGCCGGAACCCAGCCGGCCGGAATCCGCCATTAGAGCTCCTCCGAGCTTGACCGAGCCACTCCGGCGCCGCCTCGCCGGCGTTCCTCAGTCACCGGGAACCTCCAGGTAGGCTCCCTTGATCCTCTAGAACCTTCCCATGGTGTTGCATGTCCCTCTGAACGTGGCTCTCTTCCGTTCCAGAGTTGCACCCGGGGAGGGCATCGGTTCGAGCTCCGGCGATCCCCGGCGGTCTGGGCTCCGGGCACCTTGACAGGTAAGACCTAGAGTCCATATTTAAGCTTCCCAGCATTTTACTTTTGGCCCAGTTGCGCTCTGTTGTTGGCCTCATGCCTTGTACCCGAGAATGCCATTCCGGGCTCTAGCTCCGGCCGCCGCCCCTCCGGCCGCCGCCGCCTCCGGCCGCCGCCGGCCGACCCTGACTGCACCCGAGACCTCCTGGGACCCTCAGCTATCTGGTGCTCACCTCTGTTGGAGCTTGGCAGCAAGTTTTTCCAAGAAGGCCTGAACCCGAGAGCTTGTTGGAGCACTACCTTGCTCCGGCCATCTTTCCGGCCGGCCTCCGGCACGCGCAAGGTGAGCACACCACTTCTCTGTCTCTGCTTAGTATCATGCCTTAGCTAACTTGCTGTAAGATCAATTAAAAATCAAGTTTTATGAAAGTAGCAAAATGGGACACTAGTAGATCTTGGGCCAACTTTGAAATTGGGCCCCGTGCCAGCCCAACCGTGTGAGCACGGGATCCGTCTCGACATAACGGACGCGCTGGAATTTACGGCGTCGTCATTGGATCCACGGATTTCAAGAACAAGCTGAAATAGTCGATTAATTAAGGAATATAATGCAATTTTAAAAATATATTGGACTAAATTGTAAATTGGACTTGATAGCTGTCCTTAAACAGTGCATATTCACCTGCTAGCCATTTTGTTAGAGTTCTGTAGACTCTCGTTGATCGGGAATCGGGTTTCATTCAATATATTGACGATATTGCCCCGTATTAGTGTCACGTCACTATGGTGTCGTCGGGATGGGTTGTGTGAGTCTATTACTGACCAGATCTCCTCATACAGGGCCCAGTTGTTCAGCACCTGCCACCTGGTAGCTGTGCGGGAGTTCGTAGATCTGCCTTCATCCAGGTGGGTTATCTTCGGTCCGGGCTAGCTTTTTGGCCCTCTGGTTGTTTTAGTCCAGTCGGACCCCTGTTTTTGACTTCCCCGCTGATTATATGACCGATCTTGACATATCATGATGTCACTGTTGACATTGACCTGATTAGACCTGTGGTTGAGATTTCTTGTCACGATCAGCTGATTAACATATACATACTCCCTGATTATTCCTGACTGATCCTGATTGATTGAGATATAGATTTGCATGCTTAGATGATACCTGTTGATTCCTGTCATTAAGATATTTCTTGATATACGTCGATATGCATGATTGATTGATCCTGATTGATAGACACTACTCGATATGCATGATTGATTGATCCTGATTGATAGACACTACTCGATATACATGATTGATTGATTCCGATGGATAGATATAGACAGATGATTCCCTGTTGGGATTTCGGCGTGTGCCGACTACTCGGTCACTAGACCGTGAGATTGATCATTGTGACTTGCCATGCACTGCTGTACTTCACGAACATTGCCGGGGTCGCTCCCCGTGGCTATTGTTCTTTACCGGTAAAGTGGTCTGGAGGATGGACCCGTGAGCCCCAGATAGCACATATGGGTGCGGGGTTATGTCAGTGGGATAGGTGCAGAGAGTGGTATGAGCCTGAGGTCCCCGTGACCAATAATGGTATTGGTTGGGTGCTTGATATTCTTGTGATTGATGCATAGATTATATACTCCCATGTTCTAGCATGCTTTTCAGTACCTATTCCTGTTCTGTTGTATTGGATTGGTTCTGGTATCTTCCGTACCTGTATATGTACTGTCACTCGATTATGCTTCATGCCAGTTCATTTCATATGCCAGCTTATGATTGATTACTTGCCTAGTTAGCTTATCTGTGGATTTTAATTATGAGTGGACGTTTATGCTTTCCAGCATGTATGATCTACAGTTTTATGATTGATTCCAGTATACTTACCTGCAGTTCTTATTCTGATTACTAGTAGACCTCTATGCTTTCCAGCTTTTCCTGTTGACTCTTACTATCCGCAGATTTTAGTACCCAGTAGGTACGATTAGCTGAAGCTCGGCTCGTCGTGCCCACTGGGATGCACTCCGGTGTATCTCACACCCTCGGGTGACTGTTGTAGGTCCGTCGGGTGGTGAGATGTCGGGACGATCCAGTGAGCCGATTACGATAGAGCTGTCCCCATGAGCATTATATATCGACGACTTCGGCAGACATTTACTTTCCGCATTTCATTCCAGTTTATCGTGAGTTAGACATTTAAAACTGATGATGTAATAACTTAATTTTGATTATTCCTGCTGAGTAGATTAGATTAGTTACTGATATATCTGTTGATCTCTGATGACGATTTTTAGCCGTGCATGTATAGGGGAGTCTTTGTCCTTGGGATAAAGAGTCTTCTATACGTGTGGCGGTCTGTTGCGCCCAGTTTGCCAACTCTGATTTCAAAAAAAAAAAAAAATTTCAGACCTGATTTTTAAAACTCGGGGCGTGACAATTCGCTCGAGCCCTCCGCTTTCACTATATATATTTATTTATGTTTTCACAAATCGTTTTTAAATTTTATCGTACCACGGAGCTGTCGATAAATCAGAAATATAAAAAAATAATAATAATCAAATTTTATGGTACACTTAAGAGGTGATGTGTAGCTAATGTTATATCGGTATAATAGCATTACAATCGATATATAATATGACAGTTACTAAGATGCTACATCACTATAATATCAGTGAAAATCAGTATTTTGTTACTTACATTAAATTATCAGACTTAATTATAATAATTTAAAAAATTAAAGCTAAATATTATAATATGATAATATTTAATTAAGCATCAAAATATTTCTTGCCTTAGAGTTTGAGGAATAAAAATGCAATTTAACCAACATAAGAGGAGGTTTAGATGCACAAAAGGAAAACTTATAAAAGATAGAGAGTCCTACTATGATTGTACAGCTAAGCAATTGGTGTTGGTAAATTTTCTACCGTTAGATTTATTTATTTAATTAATTTTATCATTTAGATCATTATATTTTACCAACCATTAACTTAATTTAAGGAATTTACTATCATTCTAATCATACATATTTTTATATAAGGGCTAAAACCTATAAACACTAATTATTTGATACTTTTAAAAATATAGAAGCTCAATTCAAAAATAATTACGGTTCAACATATATATATATATATATATATATATATATATATATATATATATATATATATATATATATATACCTCTCTATAAATATAAATATGATCGGATAATTAGAAGAAAAATTATATATATCGGAGCTATTCAATATATATATATATATATATATATATATATATATATATATATATATATATATATATATATATATATATATATATATATATATATATATACCTCTCTATAAATATAAATATGATCGGATAATTAGAAGAAAAATTATATATATCGGAGCTATTCAAGATAGATTGTCACGATTTAATTAACTAATGTACAAATTTTAAATGATGGACGGTTGATTAGAATGTTTTTTTATAATAATTATAACAATAATAATCCAAATAAATAATTATATATAAAAATTATTATTAAATATGCCTTGAAATTAATATTTTTTTTTAAATTTTATATTTTTGATTAGCGGATAGCTTCGCAATACAATAAATTTTGAAAAATTATATTAAGAAAGAAAAAATAAATGTATACGGTGAGAAGTAGAGAACTCGGACCAATAGGTTATATATTGTACTTTTTTTTTTAATCATTCGTAATTTTTTTTTTTTTTTTTTTGTAAAAATGTATCTCTTTAATTTTTAATGTATATTTGTAATTTATTTATTTTGTGTGTTGATCATTTTTGTTTATATTTATGGGCTCTTCCTAACAGTTATTAACCTTCCATTTTCACACTCGATCATTTAAGCACTTGCTCATACATATTAAATACACAACCAATTAAGTAACTAATTAACTAAGAGCAACTCTACGTGTGCACTAAAACAGTGAGTATCTTTTTAATTTTTTTTTTTTTCATTAAAATTAACCAGGCTAAACTTTTTGATGTGTCATTGTGAAATTTATCCTATACTTTTGAGTGTACTCACAAGTAGCTAATTTTTGTTGTAGCAAAATATAAAAAGAATATATGAAATAAAAAAAATGAAAAGAGTACTGAATCAACCAATATCTGAATTTTCAGGACTGTGTTTGCACAAACCAAGTTGGATTTTTAAATATTTACTTGATTAAATTGCAAAAAAAAAATAGAATAAAAAATACAAAAAAATTATTATAAATTAAAATTTGAACTCTTTCTCAACTTTTTTTTTTTTTTTTTTTTTTTTTTTTTTTTTTTTTCAGCCGTTAGTAATCTAGGCTTATATAAATCACACACGGGACTTTTCTGAAATATGAATTTATAAACGAATATTTCATGATTTGACTTTTTAATTTATAACTTTTTATTTGATCATAATGAATAATTAGTTTTTTTTTTGATTATTTGATCGATGCATATAAATCAAACACAATAAATATAAAAATTAATTTCAATATATATATATATATATATATATATATATATATATATATATATATATATATATATATATATATATATATAGGGAAATGATACTTGTACACTCAAAACGGGGTGTATATCACACACCCCACCCATCCAATGGGTGGGGTGTGATGATGGGTCAATCGATGTGACCCGTAAAAAATATCGCCATTATTAAAATGGTGGAGGTGTATGATATACACCCCTTCGGGATGTACATGTAGCATTGCTCATATATATATATATATGCAAGAAGCGACATATTATAAAATTCTGTCTTTTTATCCTTAATCATTTTACTAAAAAAATCAGGAGTTTTTTTTTCAAAATAATCTTCTAAAATTTTATAATTTACGAATAAGCCTATCAAAATTTTATTTGTAAAACTAATACTATTTTTGTCGCATCAGCGCCACGTAAGGTAGGCGCTTAGAAGGCGGTGAATCGTTCACCGCCTTCTTGATTCACCGTATTCACAATAACCCTGTAAGACGGTAAATAATTTATCGTCTTTAACATAAATAAAATGTGAATGTGAATATGAGTCAAATTTTTAAGAGATTTAGATTATTTTGTCCACTAACTAATTTAAGTTGTTCGTAAATGTGGGTATTTAAAAAAAATTTAAATTATTATTATTTACTAAGAAAGAGAGATAATAGAAAATGGAAATATGGTTATGAATCAGATCTTTAAAAAAATTTAAATTATTATTATTCACTAGATAATAACAACCTAAATTTTTTAAATATTTAGTTTTTAATCAAGTTTTTATGAATAAAAATGTATTTTATCTCTTTCTCTTCTTCTATTAGTTAATAAAAAATAACAATATAAATTTTTTAAGAAACTACTCGGTACTTATATTTTTATTTTATCTTATCTTTCTATAATAACAGTCTAAATTTCTTAAAAATTTTACTCGTATCCACATTTCTATTTTGTTTACATATCTCTTTGTAATTTTATTTGAAATTGACTTAAGTCTGAAAATTATAGTTAAAGACGGTGAATAGTTCATCGTGCTTTGTAGGGTTAGTGTGAAGACGGTGAATCTAATTCGCCGCCTTTAAAAAACGGTGAAAGATTCACTACTTTCTGAGCGCCCACCCTACGTGATGCTGATATGGCAAAAATAAAATTAATTTTATAAATAAAATTTTGATAGAATTATTTCACAAATTACAAAATTTTAAAAAATTATTTTGAAAAAAACTTAAAAAAATCACATCTTTTCACATCCATTAATTCATCAAGAGGTATAACCTTTGATTAATGATACTTTCATCAAAAGTCACATTTTTTTACATTCACTCATTAAAAATCACACATTTTGATTTTAGAACAACATCTTTTCACTAAAAATTATATCCATTCATTCAACAAACATCATAAGAGAATATAATAATATTATTTTAAAATTTTTCTTACCATTTTGCCAACTAAAAACAACAACCAAATCCTACACATTTCACATGCTCCATTTTGTCTTTTCTCTTGCTGAAACCTGAATGACAAAATCACCACTACTCACCGACATTTCTTTCTTTCTTTCTTTTCGGCTATAAATGCTTCGTCCCACACCTTAATTATAAACATCCACAACTACCACAAATTTACAAACACTTGTAATTAGATTAAAATTGATCACAACTTCCGATCATCACCAGTGGTCATGGCCTCCGCCGCGGTTTTTCTCGCCTTCAATGTCATCTTCTTCGCCCTGCAGGGTGCTGCCTCGGCCCCTTGCCCGCCGCCGCCCCCGAAGCCCTGCCCGCCACCGCCACCCAGTTCCCCGACGCCAGTTCCCCCCAGCCCCTCTGGAGGGGGAGGCGGCGGCAAGTGCCCGCGTGACGCGCTGAAGCTCGGCGTGTGCGCGAACGTGCTGGGGCTGATCAAGGCCAAGGTCGGGGCCCCGCCCCAGCTGCCCTGCTGCTCCCTCCTGCAGGGGCTTGTCGACCTCGAGGCTGCCGTCTGCCTCTGCACGGCCATCAAAGCCAACATCCTCGGCATCAACCTCGACCTCCCTGTCGACCTCACCCTCATCCTCAACTACTGTGGCAAGGGCGTTCCCCCCGGGTTCAAGTGCTAATTAAGCTACGTACGTGCTTGGCTTTAAAATTCGCGCTAGTTCTGCTTTTATCTGCATGCATGCATGCATGCATGCATGCATGTGTTTCGTGAAGTGGTGTGCACGTGTGTGTGTGTTCGAGCGTGTGTGTGAGAGAGAGTGTGTGTGTGTGTGCGCGCGCGTGTGAGTGAGTGTGTGTGTGCTTGTTTCTATCTTTGGATTAATCCTTTTGTTAATTGTTGTGGGATCATGCACTACTACGTACGTGAGAGTGAATTACTCTTGATTTAATGTGATTTGAGTAATTAATCTTATAATTAGTATTTCCACAAAGAATATGGATCGAATTAACTCTCACATAAACTTGAATTTCCATCGTGTGCTATATTAATGGGCTAGATAACCTTTTTAATTATTTGCATATTGTCATTTAAATTTTAAAATTTTAGTGTTTGATATTAAATTTTTTTAATTATTTAATATCTAAGTTTAATTATATGCTATCGATTTGACGAATACAATGTTGGATTATGTAAAATCATGTTTCGAGTCTATATGGATTTGATCCAATCTTGTTCCTAAAGATTAGGAAAGATTTAGGAATATCTTAAAGATAATTCTTAAGATAATATGGACGATGACTAGAAGTGATTTAAAAACTCGGATGGACGGTGGAGATCGTTTCCTATTAGAATTAGGTTTTTAGAGTTATATTAATTCTTGCGATTCATCTTTTATTTTTTAGGGCTTCATTGAAAAATCCTAATTGAGAGGAAAAACGTGGAGAGCCTCCGTGAGAGAGTTTCTTGTAATCCAATTTTACTCCTTGTACTTTTGTGCCGTGGATTAATCGAATAACGCATTGAGGTGGTCTTGCCCGTGGACGTAGGTTGACGCATTGTTGGCCGAACCACGTAATTCTCGTGTCCTTACATTCCCTTATTTGTTTTATTTCTTTAGTTATTCTCGTGCTTGTTTTCTACAATCGTTTTCGCCTATTTTCATCTACGAAAGATTCTGTTTCCGCTGCACTCGTGTGCTGTGTGGGTTGAGGTGTGCTCGGTAACCCCACGGCCGGTCCCCCTTCAATTGGTATCGGAGCAAGGTTATTCGTAGTTCGTTAACGGCGAAACGATGGCGGGAAAAGTTTCAGCGACAAAGTATGAGATTTCTCGATTTGATGGAGCGAACTTTGCGTTGTGGAAACTGAAGATGCAAGCAGTTTTGATTAAAGATGCTTGTGAGATCGCCCTGCAAGGAATAGAGAATAAGCCGGAAGGGATGACGGATAAACAATTTGAAGAGAAGGACAAGATGGCTTTGGCAAACCTATATTTGGCACTGGATGATTCGGTGTTATTCAATGTGGAGACCGAGACTACCGCAAAAGGGATTTGGGATAAATTAAAAAATCTCTATGAAGGAAAGTCATTGGTGAACAAAATTTTCTTACGGCGACAATTGTACAATCTAAAGATGAAGGACGGGGCACCGGTACAAGAACATCTAAGTACATTCAACTCTATCGTGAGCAAACTCGCTGCCCTAGACGTGAGAATTGATGAAGAAGAAAAGGCAAGTATTTTACTTTGCTCGATGCCGGAAACTTGGGATAATTTGATTATGAACTTGAGCCATGTTGAAACCCTTAAGATGGAGTCGGTTGTTGCATCATTACTTACCGAGGAGATGAGGCGGAAGTCTAGCTAAGGAAGTTCTTCGGGGGAGGCTATGATAGCACGGGGAAGACCTTTCGAGAGGGAGTATGGTGATCGAGGAAAGTCGAGATCAAAATCCAAGGGCAAAAAAAAAAAGTAAAGTGCTGGAATTGTGGAAAGTTGGGGCATGTGAAGAAAGATTGTCGGGTTAAAGGAGTTGATGGTAAATCCGATTCAAATAATTTTCAAGGTAATATAGCCGAAGCGGATGCTAAGTCGGCTAGTTCAGAAGACGGAGATGCGTTAGTCGCATTGGATAGATCCGAGCTTATTTATCATTGGATCTTGGATTCGGGGGCGTCATTCCACATGACTCCCTATAGGGAGTGGTTTCATTCTTATAAGTCACGGGATTGTGGAGTTATCTATTTGGGTGACAACACGGCATGTCCGGTGGTTGGAGTGGGAGACGTTCGGATCAAGATGTTTGATGGTGTTATTCGGACGGTTTCTAATGTTCGACATGTTCCTGCACTTCAAAAAAGTCTTCTATCACTTGGAAAATTTTGCAAACAAGGGTTTAAATTCATCGGCGAGAAAGATCACTTGAAGGTATGTCAAGGTTGTTTGGTGTTGATGAAAGGAGAGCAAGTAGGTGGCCTTTATAGATTAGTGGGCGAGACTCAAGTGGGAGAAGCGGTTGTTGCAAGCGCAAAGGTGGAGTCTTCAACGGTGTGGCATCGCCGTTTAGGACACATGAGTGAGCGCGGATTGCAGGTATTATCCAACCGTGAACTTCTTTCAGGTTACAAGTCCGCGCCATTAGATTTTTGTGAAGATTGCATCTACGGGAAGCAACGAAGGTTGTCTTTTTCTCTATCACATCAAAGAAGTAAGAAGCATCTCGAGTTGATTCATTCGGATACTTGGGAGTCGCCCGATACTTCGTTGGGCGGATGTTCTTACTTTGTTTCATTTATTGATGATTATTCTCGGAAGGCTTGGGTGTATATTCTAAAGCGAAAGTCCGATGTGTTTGAGACTTTTAAGAAGTTCAAAACTCTTGTGGAGAATGAAAAGGATTTAAAAATTAAGTGCCTACGTTCTGATAACGGAGGGGAGTATTGTTCAAGAGAATTTGATGAGTTTTGTATTGAGCATGGAATTAAGCGGCATCTCACGGTACCCGGTACACCGCAACAAAACGGTGTAGCGGAGAGGTTAAATAGAACACTCTTGGAGAGGGCCCGTAGCATGTTGAGTACTTCAAAACTCGACAAGAGATTTTGGGCGGAAGCCGTGAGCACGGCTTGTTATTTGATTAATCGAGCGCCGACAAAATCACTTGGTTTGGAAATTCCTGAAGAAGTCTGGAGCGGCAAGTCCGTTGATTACTCCTATCTTCGTGTCTTTGGATGTGATGGTTATGCATGGATACCGAAGGAGAAAAGGTCAAAATTGGATAAGAACTCTCGGAGGTGTATATTTCTTGGCTATGCGAAAGGTGTTAAGGGGTATCGATTATGGGACCCTACTACCCACAAAATAGTCATAAGTCGTGACGTTATCTTCAATGAAGGGTCCTTTCAAGGCACCAAGGAAAAGCAAGATGATGATGCTATGATTCCAATTGAGCTCTTTGAAGCGCGCGATGAGGTGCAAGTTGAGCAAGCACAACAGGATGATGAAGTGGTTGATGATGAACCTGACTTGGAATCTCCGCAATCATCCGAAGATACAAATTCACCGGTAGAGTCGCCAGCGGATTCCGGGCGTCCTAGTAGAGTTATTAGACCTCATGCGAGGTATAATGACTATATTACTTCATTTATTCTTTCTGCAAACCATGTTAGTGCATATGTTGCTTTAGCGGAAGAAGATGAGCCGACTTCGTATAAGGAGGCTTGTGAGTCGACTGACGCTAGGAAATGGCAATGCGCGATGGAGGAGGAGATGGAGTCAATTCGGAAGAACAAGACTTGGGAACTTGTTGATTTGCCGAAGAGAAGGAACGCGATTGGATGTCGGTGGGTGTTTAAGGTGAAAAAGGATACAGATGGGAATGTGGAGAGGTTCAATGCAAGATTGGTGGTGAAGGGATATGCTCAGAAGCCGGGAATCGATTTCGATGAGATCTTCTCACCGGTGGTTCGTCTTACCACTATTCGGGCTGTTTTGGCGATCGCAGCGGTCATGGATTTGGAGCTCGAGCAGATGGATGTAAAAACAGCATTCTTGCATGGTGACCTAGAGGAGGAGATATATATGTCGCAATCGGAAGGTTTTGTCGAAAAAGGCAAGGAGTATTTGGTTTGTCGGTTGAACAAATCGTTGTACGGCTTGAAACAGGCGCCAAGGTGTTGGTACAAGCGATTTGATTCCTTCATTATAAGTTTGGGTTTTGATAGGCTTGAAGCGGATCATTGTGCATATTTCTGCGATTATAATGACGGGAGCTTCTGTATTTTGTTATTATATGTCGACGACATGGTGGTCGCCGGAAATAACAAGGACCAGATATCTATCTTGAAGACTCAGTTAGCCGGTGAGTTCGATATGAAGGACTTAGGAACTGTGAATCAAATACTCGGGATGAAGGTACTACGGGAGAGAAAGAATAGGAAAGTTTGGCTTTCACAGAAGAGTTATGTGGAGAAGGTTCTGCGGCGCTTCAACTTGCAGAACGCAAAGCCAGTTTCTACCCCGTTTCCTATTCATTTAAAATTGTCGGCCGAGCAATCACCGGGTACGGAAGCAGAAAAGACCGACATGGCTCGGGTACCATATTCATCGGCAGTAGGGAGCCTTATGTTTGCCATGGTGTGCACGAGACCCGACATTGCTCAAGCAGTGGGAGCAGTGAGTCGGTATATGGCGAATCTAGATTGTGAACATTGGAATGCAGTGAAGTGGATTCTCAGATATTTGAGAGGTACTGCAGATTTCTCACTCTGTTATGATTCTGCGGGTTTGGAGTGCGTCGGATATGTGGATGCATATTTCGCAGGAGATAAAGACAGAAGAAAGTCTACCACGGGTTATGTTTTCTCCATGGGCGGTGGTGCTATTAGCTGGGAGTCGAAGCTTCAATCGGTAGTCGCTTTGTCGACGACGGGGGTGGAGTACATAGCAATGACACATGCTTGTAAGGAGGCTATCTGGCTAAAAAGACTTTTAGGAGAATTAAAAGTGAAGCAAGATGTGGTGGGAGTGAATTGTGATAGTCAATGTGCAATACACTTGGCGAAGAATCCGGCGTTTCACTCTCGGACGAAACACATTGATATTCGTTATCACTTCGTGAGAGATGTGGTGGATAAGGGTTTTATCTCATTGTTGAAAATTCACACAGATGCGAATCCAGCGGATATTTTAACGAAACCGGTAACTCGAGAGAAGTTCAATTGGAGTATGACTTCTCTCGGTCTTGGAGCTACATGAGGAGAGTGGAAATTTTGGCAAGATCTTCAATTTTGTGAAATTCGGCACATGTTTTTAAGTGGGAGAATTGTTGGATTATGTAAAATCATGTTTCGAGTCCATATGGATTTGATCCAATCTTGTTCCTAAAGATTAGGAAAGATTTAGGAATATCTTAAAGATAATTCTTAAGATAATATGGACGATGACTAGAAGTGATTTAAAAACTCGGATGGACGGTGGAGATCGTTTCCTATTAGAATTAGGTTTTTAGAGTTATATTAATTCTTGCGATTCATCTTTTATTTTTTAGGGCTTCATTGAAAAATCCTAATTGAGAGGAAAAACGTGGAGAGCCTCCGTGAGAGAGTTTCTTGTAATCCAATTTTACTCCTTGTACTTTTGTGCCGTGGATTAATCGAATAACGCATTGAGGTGGTCTTGCCCGTGGACGTAGGTTGACGCATTGTTGGCCGAACCACGTAATTCTCGTGTCCTTACATTCCCTTATTTATTTTATTTCTTTAGTTATTCTCGTGTATGTTTTCTACAATCGTTTTCGCCTATTTTCATCTACGAAAGATTCTGTTTCCGCTGCGCTCGTGTGCTGTGTGGGTTGAGGTGTGCTCGGTAATCCCACGGCCGGTCCCCCTTCATACAAGTCTGTTCAATATCTAAGTTTAATATCTGATGAATTTCTCTTTGGTGCCAAAACAGTTTTAAGGATTTTTTTTTTAGAAAAAATTATTAGAAGTTAATTGTTGAAGATAAAAATGGCATGAGCTTTTCATTATTATTATTATTATTATTATTATTATTATTATTCGACTGTTTGGATAACTTCCTCGGCGAGCAGTAAATAAGTTTAGATGGTTCATTATATATGTACAAGAAATTAAAATTTTAGATTTTAAATTAAAATTTTAAAAGTTTAAAACAATTATCCGCAAATAAAGAAAAAACCATATAGTTTCGCTACATGCCTATTAATTGATAATTTGAAATAGGTAGCGCTATTTACGAAGATATCCTCTTTTGAATTTTGATAGGGTTCTTATGTTGATTCTTAATTTTACCCCTATTAAAGCATTAAATGATAGCCATTATGATTTATCACTTCTTTAGAGGTAAAATTGGAAACTTGATAAAATTAATAGAAAATTGTTAAATTCTTATGAGAAATGCTAACTCAAAAACCCAATCTACCGCATATGAAATTATTAGACGTGACTTTAAAATTAGAAATCGCTTCGATATTATGTTTCTGGTTCGCCGACGGTTTCGCGGTGCGACGATAAAATTTGATAAAATTTTGAGAAAAAAAAAAAGAATCTATGGTGAAAGCAAAGGGCTTGAAAAAAATCCGTTAAGAATATTGTTCTTTTTTTTTTGCCCTAGAGAGATCGAGCGATATAATCTGAATTTTTTGTTTTCTTTTCTTTCATGTAGTGGATTTCTTCTCTTTCGCTTATAATTTTTTTCTGTAAATTTTTTTTTACGTAAATTTATGTGTTTATTTTTTTATCGTGCATTTGAGATTTATAATTATGTGGTGATCGTTTTTTATTTTATTTTGATTTGTGCGTTCGTTGCTAACAGAAATAAATGAGTTTAAACAGACTCTGATATCATATTAACTAAAATAAATATAGGTAAAGTAAAAAAAAAATCTAAATATATATATAAACATATCCAAGGTTGTAATTAATCCTACCTCCTAAGTCATAAAAAATTCTTTTTAAGCTTTAGTAATAAAGAAAAAGAAGATGACAAGACTAATAAAGAAATAAGAATCATTGGATCATAAAGTTATTGTAAGATTAGGACCAACTTTTGCTTGTAGGGAAAGCATTGCTCTTAGATAAAAGATTTATTATCTCTATATTAGATCGGTTTACATGAACCGTTGCCCTTCAATTAGGGTTAGCACTTTGATCCAAATTAATACTTAATCTAATCTCACTAAATTAGGATTCAACTTTGACTTTAGATAACTTTGAATCTAATTGTTAGGATTTGATTAGTTTTGTAATTAAATCTTAATTGGATTAGGATTAATATTTAAATCTGTTCGAGATAAATTAATTTAGATTTAAATATTAATTGGAGTATACTTTTAATTTAAGTAAATTTGAATTTATCTTGGGCGGAAATGTAGAGAGCATATATATATATATATATATATATATATATATATATATATATATATATATATATATATATATATATATATATATATATATATATATATATATATATATATATATATATATATAGAAGTATGTATGATCTTGAGAATGATGGTACGATACAAAAAGAGAGAAAAGAGATAAGTTTTCTAGGTTTATAGAAGACGAGAGAAGAGTGAGAGAGATTCAAGAGGAGGGTTCGGATTGAAGCTATTATATTGCAGAAGAAAAGAGCAGTCGGTGTAATTCTTTTCTTGGTTAATGAATTTTATTTCATCCGCATATTTTCTGTTTTGATTTTTCTTCTCTTTGTGGTTGTATTAGTTTCAGTTTTGTTGAGGGAACGAGTTTTTGGTAAAAAATTAGATTTGACGTTTTCGCTGCGGAATCCCAACTCTAGGCGATACCGGAGTGGATTGCGGTACCGGAGCGGGTTGCGGATTCACAGAATCTGGTACCGGAACGAGTACCGAATTTTCCCAACACTAATCAAGTTGTAATCAACACATACATAGTACTCCACCTTATAAACTATGTTTGATTTGTAATCTTTGGCATTGTGTTGAGCTCACCATACCATACCAGCTCCACCTTCAACTTCTCCTCCGCTTGATAGTGTCATCTCTGAAGCTGTTGCACCTGCACCTGCACCTATGCGAATTTTCGGAACCAAGCTATCTTCGATCGCATCTCCTCTATCACCTGCTTCCTTGATTCCTTGTAAAACATGTAAGTTAATAGGCCCTTTGCTTAATTGTGTACCCTGCATAATGTTACTATATATATTATTACCCTATATATTATTTATTTGTTATGGTTGTAATATTTATATTATTCATCTAAACCCATTCTCTTATAGAGAGAAAGAAAAAATTTTATATGGAAGAACAGAATTATATCCTGTTATATAAAGAAAATATAATAATATATCATAACAATATATATGATAACATACCATGTAAAGAAAGATAATATAACATAACAATAAAAAAATATATATAGTAGTATACCATGTAAAAAAAATAAAATATATGGTAATATATATATGGTAACACATAGAACTCTATCTCACCTCTGGACCCTCATCGCTCCATTCGAGAGTGAATAATACCCGCAGCCTCTCGAGTTCAATGCCTCTCGATCTCTTGGAGCTGAGGAGAGGTTTCCATTGAATTTGATAGTGTCTACTAATCTACTATCAAAAAATTAAAACACTAGCTAATGACTTAATTAAAGAGAGTTTTAATGGCTCTATATATATATCTATGTGAAGAAGCCTATGCATTTGAAAAATAATAAAGGTTTACCTTCTGCGTACAATTAGCTCCTAATTTCCTTTAATATATTGTATCCAAGTTCATAAAAGATTATATTTGTATGATATACTGTTGCTTACTTGCTTTAATCCTTGAAAAAATTAATCAATGGTTTGCATAGTTAATTTGTTATTATTTTTTTTGTTTGGTTCAGGTGTTAGTGTTGGGCTAGCTAAAGCCCATTTTTTAATAAGTGTATACTGTGAAATGTATTTCACAGTCCATTACCTATCAAATGAAATTTTTGTATAACATTGTATCATAGCTAAATTCTATATTCCTTTTCTTTTGTGAAATTGTGAGTTTGATCCGTAATCTTGGATATTTATTCGGTGAAATTTTTCATTATATTCTAATGGATTAAATTCTCCACTATAGCATCCAATGTCAATTTCATGTGTCTTTTACTTTTCAAATTTATTATGCACATAAAATAAGTATTTAAATATATTCTTTGAATTAATTCCTCATCTATTACATAACATGTCATTTCCACTTGCTTTTCGTCCTCCAAATCTATGCGTGAGCGGAAATGTTATCTCTTTCATAACATATCAATTTATCATGCTTTTCACTTTTCAATCCATCATGCACGTAAATAAAAGTGTTTAATATATTCATATATAGGATTAAATTCTTATCTCTTATTACATTGCACATCGATCAATTCCATGTGCAAGTTTTTCATACTGGGACGGGTAACATATGCAAGTACTGTATAGTGATGAAATGGAGCCAAATAGGAGTAATTAGTTCTCTAATGTACTCGTAGACATTTAATTAGGAATGTAATTAAAAAAATTAATATGAAAAGGAAAGAGGTCCTAATATCCTTTCCCCACTTTTAGATCCCAACATATTTCTTTGATTTCATGCTCATAAATCCCTTCTAGCTTCAAATCTATTTTAAGTTAGAAATAATGCTAATTAGATTAGAATTAAATTTGATTGTTTAAATTATAATTAAAATAAATATAATTGGAATATAATTCTATGTTATAAGTTATAAATAGAGAGGCTAAGTGTCACGCCCCGGGGTCATGGGTTGTGAACATATCCAGCTGAACCCTAAGGGCGTAAGTAGTGTAAACTTGGCTATCTACCACTCCACAACTCATATGGGGTAGAAGGCACTGATTTACTAGGGACTCGATTAAGAATATAGGCAGTAGTCAAAAGAGCAACTCCCCAAAAACTTATACGAAGTTGAGCATGCGCTATCATAGACCTAACCATGTCCAGTAGAGTACAATTCCTTCACTCTGCAACACCATTTTGTTGCGGAGTACCTGGAATAGTGAGCTGTCTCATAATGCCCTTTTGCTCACAGTAAGTCTTGAACTGATCAGACAAGTACTCACATCCTCGATCAGTACAAAGCACTGTTACACTTCTTTCTATTTGATTCTCAGCCTCCGCTACGAAGCGCTTGAAGCAATCTAAAGCTTCAGAATGGTGAGAAAGCAAATACACATAGCAATAACGGGAATAATCATCAATGAATGTGATAAAATGGCACGCACCATGCCGGGCCCTCACATTCATTGGTTCACAAATGTCGGAGTGGATCAGCTCCAAAGGATGAGAGGCACGAGTAGCCTTACCAAAAGGCTTTCTACATGCCTTCCCAGCCAGACAAGGCTCGCACACAGATAGGTCAACTTTGGCGAGAGACCCCAAAAGGCCTACTCGAGCCAGTCTGTTCATTCTTTCTTGACCTATATGGCCTGGTCTGGCATGCCATTTAACGGATTCATCACAGAGATTAGAAGAAGAAGAAGAAGTAAAAGCAAACGAATCATCCTCCAAATCTAACTTAAAGAAACCATTTATTAATGTACCATATCCAAATAAAGTACCATGAAAGGAAATGTCAAGGCGGTCTCTGTCAAAATGAAAAGAATAGCCTAAATGTAGCAAAGCTAAAACTGAACATAGATTACATCTTATACCGGGTGCATATAGCACATCCTGAAGAAGTAAAGTGCGGCCACCACGCAACTTGAGTCGGTATGAACCAACTCCAATAACTTCCTCCATTGAGCCATTCCCAAGGGTGACAAATTATGTGCCAGTCGGTACTCGATGATAATCTACAAATCCCGCTCGATCACGCACTACGTGCTTGTTTGCTCCTGTATCCACGATCCAATCGGGAAGAGAATTAGCTACTAAAGCATAAGAGCAAACAAAACAGTATGAGAGTGGTAGGGCTACTTTTTTCGGCTCAGAACAATCCCGAGCGAAATGACCATTCTTTTTGCAGTTATAGCATTTTAGCTTCGCAACTTCTCTGCTGCCAGCGTGCTTGCCTCTGTCGTGCTTTCCAACTCCATCATGAGGAATTTGATTTTTACTTTTCTGCGCTCCATTGTTGTAACGCTTTTTTCGCTTGGGTGCAATCCCACCGCGCTTCTCAGAGCGCGCAACAAGAGCGACAGAACGGTTCGCATCCAAGCGTTCTGCCTCAAGTTCGAGATGACGTGATATGTCATTAAACGTTTTAATGCCCTCACTGTGCGTCATCAGGAGCTTCATCTGGGACCATTCCGGGTCCGGTAGTGAACGAATCGCCGCGAGAACCTGTTGCTCATCATTGAGCTCATTTCCAGCAGCCTTAAGGTCCCGAATCATGGTGCTCATCACACGAAGGTGCTCAACCATTGAGTGTTTCGGGTCCTAATATACTGCTGAAACTTTAGATTTAGGGCACACAGTCTCGTAACTGAAGTTTGCCCAAAAGCAATCTTTAAATTTTCCCACATGTCTTTGGTAGTCTCATATGTCTTAAACTGTCCAATGAGGTCATCCTGCATGGCACACAACATAGTATACCGAGTAGTAAGATCCTCCTTGAACCATTTGTCATAGGCATTCTGCTCATGCTGGTGTTCTGCAGTAGAGTTATCTAGAGGCACGTTCATTTTGACAGAGAGAGTTTCAAGAACTCTTTGTTCATTAAGAAGTTATTGCATTTTTCTGTACCATATGTCATAATACTTTTCGTTTAGCTTATCAACCCTCGTTATGTCAGCTATAACATTTTTGGAAGCCATTTCACTACATTCAAAAACAGGTTTGGACATTAGGCACATATTTCAAAAAATTAACAAGATTGAAAAAATATCTCCTTCACAACGGGATTGAAAATTTCGCTAGGCTCATAATGGGGATTTTTTAAAAATAACCCTCCCAAACATTCAAATTTGCAAACTAACCCTATGAAAATTTTTTTTGCAAAACTAACCCTACTTTTGCCACCTCGGCGCCACGCTGGGCAGACAACGTGAAGGCGCTGAAGCGGTCAGCGCCTTCACAATATTCCTATGAAGGCGCTGAACCCCTCAGCGCCTTCATGCCAATGTGAAGGCGCTGAATGGATCAGCGCCTTCATAGGAATATTGTGAAGGCGCTGATCGCTTCAGCGCCTTCATGATATATACTGAAGGCGCTGGTTCATTCAGTGCCTTCAGCATATACTATAACCGCGTCGAGGACTTAGTCATTTTTCGTGGAAAAATGGCTAAGTCCTCAGTGTAAGCCAAATATGGCTTCTCTGTAAAGACGCTGAGTGCCTCAACGCCTTTAGTGTAAAAGAGTAAAGGCGCTGAGTGGCTCAGCGCCTTTATTGTAAAACATTAAAGGCGCTGAGCGGTTCAGCGGCTTTTAACTTAATGTTAAAGACGCTGATCGGATCAGCGCCTTTAACTTAATGTTAAAGGCGCTGACCGCTTCAGCGTCTTCTTCAGCGCAATAACCCCGCGCGGGCAGCAGTGTGCGGCACTTCATCTTCTTCATCTTCTTCATCCCGCAGACCCGCAGAGAGCTCGTGCCGATCTCGCCGTCGCATTGCCCCTCGCCGTCGCCGTCGCCGTCGCCTTCGCCGTCGCCGCCTTCGTCGTCGCCGTCGCCGTCGCATTGCTCCTCTCTCACTGTGAACTGTGAGTTCTCTCTCTCTCTCTCTCTCTCTCTCTCTCTCTCTCTTTCTTTCTCTCACTGTGAGAGATCTTGATCTCTCACTGTGAGAGATCTTGATCTTGATCTTGATCTCTCCCTCGCTTTCGTTATTCTCCGACGACGTGCGCACGTGAGTTGCACGTGGATTTCGTTGGTGGAGTGAATTGCTGAACCTTGGGCACCACATCATCTCACTATTCTATCCTCCATTCTTTTGTGAAAATTTAGCCAATGGATTTATGACTTTTCTAAATTCTGAAAAAATAATTTTTATAAAATTAATTTTAGTTAAAAATTATATAATATTTGATTAAATTTAGATGAAAAGTTAGATCAAACACTAATCATGTTCGAAATGACTAAATTTTTTTTTTGACATCTGAACAAATTATTTAATAATATAATTTTTTTAAAAAAATATTAATATTGTGATTCAATATTGGGACTTGGCCAAATATTTAAAATTTAATAGTATTTTTAGTGTTCAAAGTTAATTTTTTCAAAAGAACAAAATTATTTTAATTTTAGTTGTTGAATATGTAATCCTATCAAATTATGAAAGAAATAAAAATTTAACTCTCACCTCCCATCATTTAATAAAATTTTCATACCAAATAGATTATTGTAGGATGAATTTTTTTGGTGTTCATAAAAGACCTAAAAAATAGAGATGTTTAATCTTTTACTTGTGTCATCGGACTCACAATTTTTTAGGATTAAAGAAAAGAAATGTTAGTTGTATTTAGAGAATGTTTTGGTGCTTTAGAGGACTTTTTTTTTTTTATAAAATTTTATCGATACTTGTAAAATATTGAAAATTGTTAATATAAAATGATATCATTTACTTGTCTCTGGTGAGAAAGAAAAGAAAAATAATACAAATTTAAGATTTTAGATGAGTATAAAATGATATCATTTACTTGTCTCTGGTGAGAAAGAAAAGAAAAATAATACAAATTTAAAATTTTAGATGAGTCAGAGACACTGTAAACTCTTTATTTCAAATCTTCATCTTTCAAGATTAGGGATGACAGCACGGCGGGGCAGGAACAAGGACCCTTACCCTTCCCCATCCCTATTTTTGTCCTCCCTTATCTGAAATCTTTATTTTCGTAGAGATCTTGCATATTTTTTTTAAAAATATATTAAATTAATTTTTAATTTAAAATAAAATAATAGTTTATTTTATTTCAAAATAGCTTAAATTGTATTTAATTATGAAGTTTTTTTTTTTCAATATCAAATTATTAAGTATGCCTCATCAAATTACTAAAAATATATAACAATTAAATATTATGTAGCTAATATATTAAATAAAAAATTAAATATATTTAAAATATTTAATTAAATTTAAAATATATTAAAATATTAAAATTAATTTTATATATTTATAAATATATTAATAACATATAATAATATATATGGATTATTTTACTGTGATAGAAAATTTCCATGAGTGGGAAGCCATCGCCGCAGAGACAAAATTTTTTTCTTTCCCGTTCCATTCAGAACAGATTCATGCGATGACCCAAGTCCAAAAAAAAAAATTACCATCCCTATTCATGACGTGTTTTTTATAAGTTAAGATCAAAATAGTTAGTCAATATACATCTAACCAAACCCATTAAATCATATAAGGTAATGAAAGTCTATTTTTTCAATAGTAAATCAAAATAGAAATGATCACGGTTAATTTATTTTATTTTATTTTATTTTTATCAAAATAAGAAAGTTTGAATATATGTTACAAAAGAGATTTTTTTTTTTTACACTCTTTTCAATCCTTAGTTTCTCACTGCACAACATAAATGAAAATAGTCAAATTCTGGGAAAGAAAAAAAAAAACTATCTGAGTGATTTTAAGAAAGAATTATGCAAAAAATAGAAGTTGAGTGGTCCAATAATGATGTGGTGGACAATGACCAATCAGTAATTTTCACCTCTTGCTGGGCTTCTCTCTGTTTTTTTAAAAGAAAAATGGTTTTTTTTACACCACAGAATATCTTATACCACATTTATTCTAAAGTGAGTGAATTTTACTATTCACTTCGAAGTAATTAGTAAAAATAAATTTATTCTTAGATGAATAGGATGTGAATTTTACATCATATTTGGACTGTACCACTAGTCTCGCTCTTTTTAAAATGTTTCTTATTTAAGCTATAGTAAAAATTTATTTATGGGCATATCCATCATATAATTAAATTTCTATTTACAGAACTAAGAATTTGTTAAAAAATTGAAACATGGCATAAAATTATTATTGTTCATTTGGACGAAGTGTGACAGTGAAGTACTTTTGATAATTAATAAATCACAAAATTTTATACAAATAAGAACTATGGTAATCTCAATTATAAAGTAAACTTGTAGGCCAGTGGAGCGGTTCATGAGTAACTCGACTTCAACTCGAAAGTAAACTCGCTTTTATATCGGACTGCTATTCTAATTAGTTTATTATTATCTTACTCATGTTCAGCTTGTTAATTAACATTCATAGTGAGGACCTGCACATACAATTGACTTGAGATCGGCCAAGGCCCATCATGAGCTAGATTGAGTCTATTGCTACAGGTAGTCCACTCGTACTTCTACGAGTAGATTTTGAGTTGAAATGGATTTTAGGTTGAATTATAGATCCGATAAAAATTATTTTACTTTTGCTGTTTGTTTCTGTAGCCCTGTGGTGTGTCTACATTAGCTGGTTCTAATTTGGCTCAATTCATATCTGTTATAGATTAGGATTTATCTTTTTGTGTTAAAGATAAGATCGGATTTATCCTTATATGTTAAGGATAAGATTATGGGTTAAAAATAATGATATGTTTCTTATCAATTAAAAAATATATCTTAATACATATTCTAACCGATATTCTCTTATCTCTACGTGAGAAAGATAATATCCTAAGGAGTCCTAATAATCTATAAATAAAATTCCTTTCCCTATACGGTATAGAGAACAGACGAGAGTCCTAATAATCTATAAATAAAACCCTTTTCCCTATACGGTATAGAGAACAGACGATACACAAGAAGAAAAAAGATTTTCTTCTTCTTCATTCTCTCTGGTTTCCACCTTCGTTCCCGGAGTTTTGGAGTGTGGACATAGAAGAGGACTCTGGTAGCCCTCTTCGCATCCGATCCGATCTGTGCATCCGATTTGCAACCAGGAGATTCGTGGAGAGTCAAGAATTGTTATTGTCACCAGGAGATTCGTGGAGAGTCAAGAATTATCAAAACAATGACAATCCAAGAAGGCTAGTAAAACAAACTACCCGATCCGGCTTTTGATTCCTGGATACGTTGGCTATCCAGTTTGTAAGTTTCCGCTGCCTTCTAATTCCAACAATTGGTATCGGAGCATGTTTGCTTGTTTTCGCCTGAGATCATGCCTGTGTTTGCTTGATTTGAAAATATTTCGTTGATCATATTTTTTCGTAGATTAATTCTAAAAGATTTTATATTCGTTTTTCTATGTGAAATCGAATTAAAATAAATAAACAAATATAAAAGAAAAACTAAATTAGTTTTAGTTTATATTCTTTTATATTGATCACAAAATATTTTTTATTTACATCTGTTATAAATAAATTTTTTTTATATACTGTAAATAATTTTTTTACATTCGTTGTATATATATTTTTATGCTGTGTGCATTATTTTAAAAAAAATAAAGGTTGAGATATCGGCCCCGCGCTTCAGGCGCAAGGGCCGGCCGCAGCACCCAAGCACGCGTGGGCTCCGCGCTTCGGGCACAGGGGCCTAGCCAGCATGGCCCGCGGGCGGGCTCAGGGCCCAGTGCTTCGGGCGCAGGCCTGACCCAGCCCGCGGCGCCCCTGCTGGCGCAGGCCAGGCCCGGCTCGAACCGGGCCCCGCGCGCCCTAGAGTGGGCGCAGGGCGTGGCCCGGCCCGGCCTGCTGCGATCGCTGGGCTCGGCCCGGCCCGGCCTGCGCGATCGTAGACAGCCCATTTATTATTTTTATTATTTATTATTTATTTATTTATTTATTTTTCCTGTGTGAAAAAAAAAAAATAATAATAAATATATAATAATTTTTTTATGCTCCTATGTGGTGCGAAATTTTTTATTTACCTGTGGAATTTAAATAAATATATATATATATAAAAATATGCATGTGTTGCATACCTCATATCTTGTCTGGATTTAAACTTTAATGCTTTTGTAGCTTCTTCTGAATCTTTATATGCTCTTTTGGTGCATATAAATACTTGTGTTCTTTCGGTGTTTTTCCACAAAATTTAATTTTAGAAAAGCGGGTTCGGCGTGTGCAGCATTCCTTTAGAATGTTTTCCTGCAAAAAGTGATGTAATAATTAAGGTCATGTAAGAGGAATGTGTTTTGCACACCATCGACGTTTTTCAAATTAAATTTTGGCACAAGCATTTATTTTTTTTATTATTATCTGTGTGATATGAATTCTCTAATATCTTAAGATAAGTTCTTAAAAATATTTTTTAAAGATGTGTTTTTTTAAAATGGATGAGTTCCGATTTTTTTTTTTTGAATAAATTTCAAAATTAAATAAGAAAAAATTAATAATATTAAAATTTCTTGAACCGACACTGGGTGATGATTATAAGGGGGATTTTTTAAAAATGACCCTGTCACTTTTCATATTTTGCAAAATGACCCTCTCAAAAAAAAATTTGTAAAACTAATCCTCCTTTTGCCACGTCGGCGCCACGTAGGGTAGACTGCGTGAAGGCGCTGAAGCGGGCAGCGCCTTCACAATATTCCTATGAAGGCGCTGAACCCCTCGGCGCCTTCATGCCACTGTTGAAGGCGCTCAACCCCTCAGCGCCTTCATAGGAATATTGTGAAGGCGCTGACCGCTTCAGCGCCTTCAGCGTACACATAAGGTGTCGAGGACTTGGGCATTTTTCGCCGCGAAAATTGACTAAGTCCGCAGTGCAAGAGAAAATTCCCTGTAGAGGCGCTGAGCTAATCAGCGTCTTTAGTGTTCTGCACTGAAGGCGCTGAGTAGCTCAGCGCCTTTAGTGTAAAACATTAAAGGCGCTGAATAGATCAGCGCCTTTAGTGTAAAACAATAAAGGCGCTAAGTGGCTCAGCGCCTTTAGTGTAAAACACTAAAGGCGCTGAGCGGTTCAGCGCCTTTAACTTAATGTTAAAGGCGCTGACTGGCTCAGCGCCTTTACCTGCAGCTGCTAACAATACTTAACATCACCTTAAAAAAATCCCAAATTTGTACAACAAGTTCAAACATTGACAAATAACATTGAAAAAGTAAAAACTACATTCACAAACAGCAATTGATCAACCAACAATCATTTCATAGCATCAAAAAATAAAATTTAGAAAAATTGAGGCTTGAGTAACATCAAAAAATAAAATTTACAAAAATTGAACTCAAAAGCTCAATTTTGAGCACGTCCTCGACCTCGACGTCCTCGCCCACGACCACGTCCACGCCCTCGCCCTCGCCCTCGCCCTCGCCCACGGGGAACAGCAAGCTCGATGATAGGTATATCATCGAGAAGCTCGACTGCTGCCGACTGATCGAGCTCCTCGATGATACCACCCTCATCCTGTGACGCAATATGCTCGCGCTCCTGTGGCGATGATGATCTTGGACGACGGCGTGAATATGTCGATGCAAAAGATGTCCGTGCGACTGGCGGCGGGAGCGATGCTGACGTCGAAGGAAATGTCATCGGTGCCTGAATGGTAGGAGATGGAGATCGTGGCACCTGAAAGAGTGTAAATAGTTTGTTAATATGAATTTGAAAACTTAATTTGAATTCTATGATAAATGGTACCTGATGACTCGAAGTCGCTCCCTCATCGGAAGGTCGGGTTGCCTCTCTGGCCGTAGGGTCAGATGGTACATGCTGTAGGACCATCCGAATATTGTCGCTCATTTGTCTCAAAGTTTGAATAATAGTATCAGTCGGCGGTGGGTCCTGCACTATCTGGTCGACAATGGTTTGAACATGTCGTAGTGTGTCGGCCTGCATTATAAATTAGAAATTAAAATTAAATTTATATGAGGAAAGTTGAATACAGTAAATTTATATATATAAATTTTAATACCAGTGATCTCTCGACATGCCCACGAGGGTGGAAAGTTAGCGGAGGACGCTGTACTGGATGAGAAATCCATCGTCGTGTAATGCTCCAGTACCACTGCATGTATATGGATGTCGCTTGCAGTGGGTCCTCACCAGCAGCCGGGGCTTGATCAAAAATGCGATCAAGCCTCTCGGACCACCTCTCAATGTGGGCAGCATGAAATGCTATCCAGTCCTCATCCGCACGCCCACGTACTGTGATGCGTGGGATTGACTCCACATTGACAGGTATATGCTGCATAAGACCGAACTGCCGCATGACTCGGTCTGGCACGTGCATCTCCACGATATGAAAGCATATCAGGACTGTCCGTGCACGCCAGACCGCTGAGCCATGCACACAGAAATCAGGTAATGTCTCTATAACCTGATCTGTGTAGGGCATCCATATAACCTGTTAATCGACAAAATGATTAGTGTTGAATAAAACATCTACATACTTAAAGTATTTAATAAAAGATCTACATACCTGCGCCTCTCGCTGCTGATCCAGCTCGTCTCTGTAGAACTCAATGTCACACGTCTTGACATTGGTTCCGTAACGCAGCCCTCCAGTGTTGCCCCATCTAGATTATAAAAAACATATATTAGTTGCATTTATAATTGAAATACAAAAATCTACTTTATGAAAAAAATATCTTACCGGCAACCCAGGGGTCGATCGACTATCTCGGGCTGATCTAGGATGCGCGTAGGTCGGCCGATGTGAAGATGGTCCCAAGCCCAGATCTGTAAATTCACGCCAACAGGTTAAATTAATTAAACAAATATATATTACCAATATAAATATAAATCTGAAATCCAGAAATCAGATTTTATACCTGCAATAGGGTAGCAAAACAACAGCATTCGGCCTTCCCGTTCACCGCGGCATCTGCTAGTGCCCGATATAGATATGCTAGAGTCGCGGCACCCCACGCATAAGCGCCGCAGATATCAAAGTCCGCTAAAAGTGGTAGCCACTTTAGATGAACTCTGTATCCGCTGGGGTTTGGAAACAGACTACCCCCGATCTGATATAGCATATAAGCACGGGCGGTAGCTGCGACTAATCCGGCGGGGGCATCCAGAGGTATATTATGAAAATGTTGATATAACCAATCAAGTGAAACCTGATACCTCTGGATGTTATCGGGTAGCGCCCCCAATAAGTCCATACACAGAGCCCTCCAGTCGTGGAGGGTGGAACCAGAGACCGGTGCACCATGCACACGGAGACCCGAGATGACCGCCACATCCTGGAGTGTGACGGTCATCTCACCGTGGCGGAAATGGAAGGTCTGGGTCTCCAGTCTCCACCTCTCGGCAAGAGCGCCCAGTAGAGCTTGATCCAGTACCAACTGTCGCAGTCGGGATAACCCGTAGAATCCCGACTGGCGAAGCAGGTCGAGTACCCCTGGATGATCAAGCTCCCACTGGTTCATCTTGCGGCCGTGCTCTGCGAACGGGACGGGACGATAATCCTGTAATGCAAAAAAAAATATAGTTAGCTCTTACATATAAAATATAGTCAGCTTATTTATAATATTTGAAAAAAAAAAAAAAATGATAGCTCTTACCTCAGTCCTGATAAAGGCCGACCTATGACGATGCTGGTCTACCAAGACAGTAGCATCAACCGGCCCCGCGTCCTCGTGATCTGCCATCTGCAATAAGCAATCTACATATTAGTAACATGATAGCTAGAAATAATTAAATATTAAGACAAAATAAATATAATTGTGTAAATCATACGCCGACGTCCTTGTTGCACTATTGCTGTATTTTGTGGACAAGTGCTCCTATAATGGCCTTCCTGCTTACAAATGGAGCATTTCCCTCGTCGGCCACCCCCCTCGTCCATTACATTACGAATACGTGTAGATCGTGGACGACCTTTCTTCCTTCGTAAAGGGGGCGGTACAATCGGGGGACCTTGGGGTCGTGGCCAGTGGCGTCTATCAGGAACAGGATGTAATTGTGGTGCGTACGTCGCACGATAGCAGTCTGTACTATACCAGTGTGAAGTAAAATTCTCGTATGGTAATCTCAATTGTGATGTACTACAAACTGCTAACACATGCGAGCAAGGTATTCCTGTTAGATATAATTCACAACATGAGCATTCGACATTTGAACCATTGACGATCACTTTGTAGTCGAAATCTTCAGTTTTAACTTCAAATTCGGTGAGTCCAAATCTTACAATATCATGTGCCCGCGCCGTATCTAAATTCAAATTAATCTGATTTTTTACTTTACTGACAAAAGCGTGAGTCCAAAGTTCACCGTCCTCACGGCGCTGGCAGAAATAGGTATTAAGCTTATAAAAAGTAGACGCAACAAAAGCTGTGATAGGCAAACCACGGGTGTCCTTAAGAACCCCATTTAAGGATTCAGAAAGATTTGTAGTCAACATTCCAAACCGTCTGCCTCCATCAAATGCTTTTGCCCAGTACTCTTTATATCTGTCTAGATTATGGACCCACTCCCATGCATCGTTATCCAACACCTTTAATTCTTCCTTCAGCTGATTATATTCCGTCGGTGTTGTAGCCTTTCCGATTTCCCAGAATTTACTTAACAATATGTCGGTCTTGAAGCGCTTTTTCATGTTTGCTTTCATATGTCGAAGACACCAACGATGCGCGTGCCCTCGTGCTGGACGATAGATATCAGCAACTATTTCCTTCAATCCAGGAAATCGATCAGATATTAAACAAATCTCTCTATCACGGGTAACATAGCGATGCAAGTTATGCAAAAACCATCGCCAACTCCCGGCATTCTCTCCCTCACAAATTGCAAATGCCAAAGGATATAATCCATCATTTGCATCTACAGCCGTCGCTATCAAAGCATGACCTTCGTATTTGCCGTATAAATGTGTGGCATCAATACTAACCAACGGCCGACAATTTGCGAATCCATGGATCGAAGGTCCAAATGACCAAAAAACACGATGAAAGGGAAAAATGCCATCTCGCGGCCACATATGATCCAGATGCCATTGAGTACCAGGATTATAATTCTTTACCATTGAAAGGTAACGAGATAAGTCAGTGTACGATTGCTCCCAGCTCCCGTAAATAATTTGTAATGCTTTCATCTTTGATTGCCAAGCCTTCCAATATGTTATGTCAGTATGGAACTCTGCTTGCACCATATCTCGAATTTCTTTTGGCCTTAAATTAAGTCTAGCTTTTAACACCGGAAGGATCAATTGACATATAAGGGTGGAATTACAGTTACGGTTCGCCGCATTCAGTATTGGAATTACACATGTGTGTGGACCAGCATATGTTTTTACCCTAAAATATGTCGTATTTTTGGGTACTGAAGCATGTAATCTCCAAGAACATTCCTCTACTAAGCATTTGACAGTGTACGTCGTTTTTGTAGATTTCAAAACTTTCATTTGTACATTATGCTCAATATGCCACCGGTCTAGTGCATCCAATAAAGATGGCTTATCTTGAAAGACACGTCCAGCCCAACTCTCGTCGATGCTAGGTCGACCAGTATTGATTTGTCGAATATTAAGATCTGTATGATCTACAACATACTGATTAATCCAATTAGTATCGGAAAGAAAACGATCCGGATGATCAATAAATTCATTTTCCTCGTCAGGATTGTCTACGTAATCATTGCTGATTTGTGGGTTGTCCACTTGAGTGTAAATTGCATTTGCAAGATCATTTAACCCTCCATCATGATTTTCATCTATATCTGGAAATGGAACATCCGGTTCGTCATCCTCACTACTATTCAGATCATCATGGATTGGTGAATCCTCATGATTAATATCACTATCACCACCCCTGTCAACATTATCACCTCTTTCCTCAACATTCGTATCAAATTCATTAATAGCAGGTGGATTCCAATGTTCATAGGAATTAGATAACCTGTAAATTTGGTAAACATAAAATTCCAACATTGCCATTAATTTAAAACTTAACATTTAATTTATATTTGTACTTACCCCCAATCAGAAGGTTCTAGTTGTAAATGAGACATCCTTGGTTCAATACGGGAGGTCGTGCATTGTTCGCGTGATGTCGTGGCATGCGTGTGGTGTCCGCGTGAGGTCGTGGCTTGCGTGTGTCTGCGTGAGGTCGTGGCTTGCGTGTGTGTGGTCGTAGGTGCCACACATGTGGTCGTTGGTGGCACACTACTAAACGAGCAAGGTACAACACTCTCAATCGGGTCATACTCACTTTCTCTGCAATGTATATAATATTTAAGTCCATTTAAATAATATGCTAAATGACAAAATGACAAAATTATTAGGTTGTTGTTCTAACCTTGTCATTCTGACACCACCTTCGTGTGGAATATGTTGATCACTCATTACATTGGCGGAAGGACCCAAATCAATATAATTGTGGAGCATACTCGTGTAATAACCTTGCGGTTCAAAATTTTCCGACGGTTGTAACTCTTTCTCAATGTATACCGTCACAACACCATGATGTTCACATAATCCGATCATTCCCTCCAATGATTCATCATCTAGTACTTCGTGAGCTAAATATCCACCACCGACCGTGGGACAACCAATAGTAAATTTTAAACGAAATTGTTCTCTTGTACAATTTACTAAACGATACATTCTCCTCTCAAACCTACTATATGTACAATCAGAAGGTATCGCGATTAACTTTTTTTGACCGCCGATATATCGTGGACCATTCCCATCGATAACTAATTGTCCATCCCAATGAACACTTATGGGCATGCGATTAGTAGCCATTTCAACTACAAAACAAAATTTAACCACTTCAAAATACTACTTTTAACTTCTCACTGTGAGGGGATCTCTCACAGTGAGCGATCTCTCACTACTGTGAGGGGAAGCTCTCTCACTGTGAGAGAGTGATGTTTACTCTCTCACAGTGAGCTCATAGTGAGTTCACAGTGCTTCTAGCCCTAAATTACAGTATTGTTTAAATAGACTTTGCAGCAAAATTATAAGTTGTGTTCTTATCGTTTAAATTTTTATTTTTTTGGGGGGGGTTAATCAGTGAGAGAGCTAAGCTCTCTCACAGTGAGAGATCAAGCTCTCTCACTGTGAGAGATCACTCTCACAGTGAGAGAGTGAAGCTCTCACAGTGAGAGATCAAGCTCTCTCACAGTGAGAGATCAAGCTCTCTCACTGTGAGAGATAACTCTAATCTCTCACTGTGAGAGATCTTGATCTCTCACAGTGAGAGATCAAGCTCTCTCACTGTGAGAGATCACTCTCACAGTGAGAGAGTGAAGCTCTCACAGTGAGAGATCAAGATCTCTCACAGTGAGAGATAACTCCAATCTCTCACTGTGAGAGATCTTGATCTCTCACAGTGAGAGATCAATCTCTCTCACAGTGAGAGATCAAGCTCTCTCACTGTGAGAGATCACTCTCACAGTGAGAGAGTGAAGCTCTCACAGTGAGAGATCAAGATCTCTCACAGTGAGAGAAAGAGAGAGAGAAAGAGAGAGAGAGAGAGAGAGAGAGAGAGAGAACTCACAGTTCACAGTGAGAGAGGAGCAATGCGACGGCGAAGGCGGCGACGGCGAAGGCGACGGCGACGGCGACGGCGAGGGGCAATGCGACGGCGAGATCGGCACGAGCTCTCTGCGGGTCTGCGGGATGAAGAAGATGAAGAAGATGAAGTGCCGCACACTGCTGCCCGCGCGGGGTTATTGCGGTGAAGAAGACGCTGAAGCGGTCAGCGCCTTTAACATTAAGTTAAAGGCGCTGATCCGATCAGCGTCTTTAACATTAAGTTAAAAGCCGCTGAACCGCTCAGCGCCTTTAATGTTTTACACTAAAGGCGCTGAGCCACTCAGCGCCTTTACTCTTTTACACTAAAGGCGTTGAGGCACTCAGCGTCTTTACAGAGAAGCCATATTTGGCTTACACTGAGGACTTAGCCATTTTTCCACGAAAAATGACTAAGTCCTCGACGCGGTTATAGTATATGCTGAAGGCGCTGAATGAACCAGCGCCTTCAGCATATATCATGAAGGCGCTGAAGCGATCAGCGCCTTCACAATATTCCTATGAAGGCGCTGATCCATTCAGCGCCTTCACATTGGCATGAAGGCGCTGAGGGGTTGTGAAGGCGCTGACCGCTTCAGCGCCTTCACGTTGTCTGCCCAGCGTGGCGCCGAGGTGGCAAAAGTAGGGTTAGTTTTGCAAAAAAAATTTTCATAGGGTTAGTTTGCAAATTTGAATGTTTGGGAGGGTTATTTTTAAAAAATCCCCGACAAGAGATAGGAAGAACTCTGCGAACCAGCGATTAGAAAACAACGATGATGGCGGCCGCCGCCCCCGCCGCCCTAATCCGCGGCCGCTCCGCCGGGCGTCTCCTCCTCGTCCACCGCCGCACCCGAAACCCTAAAACCCTTCCCCGTAGATCCACCGCCTCTCTACGCCCCCTGCCTCCCCCTCCTCATCCTCCTCCTCTCATCCCCAACGCTGCTCCTTCGAGGTGGAGGCTCTTCTGCAGCGGCACCGTCTCCGCCGACGCCGACCCGGCGGCGCCGCCGGAGGCGGCGGCGGCGGCGGAGAGCGTGCGCGAGTTCCGGAGGCGGCTGAGAATAGCGGGCGTGAAGGGCGGGGCGAGCGAGGGGCTGGAGTGGTTGGGGAAGGAGCTCCTGATCAGGGGATGGGTCCGGACTTGTCGGGTGCAGAGTAGCGTCACGTTTATCGAGGTGAGGATGCGGCATTACATCTTCTCTTTGTTGTTTTATGCATCAGTTCATCTTTTATGTGTTCTTGTGTTAGGGGCCATACATTTTTACCTTTTATGTGCTCTTGTAGCTGAATTACTTAGGAATGGGTTAAAATTAAATTTTGCTTGGCGTTGGAAGATGCAGTTTTCGGCTTAGATAACTATTGTTTCATCTTTAATTAGATATTACTTTATTGCAGGCATTTAAGCATTAAGGATTTCTCAATAGTGGCTTTCTCTGCTCCTTCAAGACCCATATCATTACAATTGAAACACGAAATCTGCAAAATAATGGTGTGGAAGGAGTGGAGCATCAGTTATTGTATAGGTGAATAGTTATAGTCTCTGAGTATAATATATCTAATATATTTCCTCTATGTATGATTGAAGATCATTTGTCCCTTGCTTTAAGGGGTTGAAAATAGATTTGCAAAAGAGTACTGAATTATCTTGTCACTCCCTGGGATTCTTTTTTAAAATCTTTTTTACGGAAAACAGCGAAAAACGTATATATATTTATACTTTTAAACAAACATCAAAGACACCCCGAAACGTGCACAAACCCACCACATTGATAGAGACTCGGATAGAGTTTTTTATTGTACATGTACGGCGTAGCATCTGGAATACAAACATCAACCACACATGCCACCACACAGAAAACAACGACAACAACAATAAACAGGTAGCGGAAGGATGAATACATCTAAGTATCTATCAACAGGTAGATAATCAATGAATGCTAAGAATCAACATATATCCACTAGTATGAGTCACTTAATTTCAACAATCAAAAATTACTAGATGATTTGGAAAGAGAAAATCAGTGAGAAAATTTTGCTTCGTCATCTCAAGTCATCTGTTATCTGAAGTAATAGTAGAAATGGTCTCAATTTTGGCCCCTCAAACTGTTGTAGAAAGCTAGAGAATTGATAGGCCAACAAGCTTCGGACATACATGGGAAAAAATTTATTTACGGTTCAATTTAATCAATTTGAATAAAACTACAAAATTGTACGTTGTGTAGACATGAAAGTGTTATGAAATTAGGTCCACTCGGTTAATCGGATTGAACCATCAATTTCCTAGAAAATGTTATGTAATTAGGTTTACTCTGTTAATTGGATTGAACAATCAATTTCCTAGAAAATTATTATGTACAATTGTGAAAAGTAATTTTTCCCATTATGAGCTTATGTAAAATTTATCCATTATTTTTTAATTCATTGTATGTTCTTCCTTTCTTGCTATCTTTTACACTCAAATCATCAACATGTACTAGCACACACACGCACTAATTTTTTCTATTTAGTTCATTGTGCTTAAGCTCTTCAGTTTTGAAAAACCTACTTCATCGCATGGAAAGATAGGTAATTGCGAGAAGCATCTCTTAATTAAATTTGTTGTAGCATGTGCTTAAGTAAAAATTTGTTGTAGCATGTAAATTTAAATGTGATTTTGTTGTTCTTTCGCTTCCCCGGCCAAAAATATATTATCATTATTTGTTGTTTCATCAATCTTTGAATTTTCTTCTACTTCACACTATTTAGGTAAATGATGGTTCTTGCCTCTCCAATATGCAATGTGTAATGACCCCTGATGCTGAAGGCTATGAGCAGGTAGCAATCTTTCTTTTTCTTGTCGGCTTAATCTATCTTGTTGTATAATAACTAATAAGCTTAGACCTTTTTAAAATTGTATAAACTGTGTTCATATCTAGCATTGAATTATTATTGTTTTGGAGGAATTGAATTTTTGCCCAATTTGCGGAGAATTAATTGATGGTTTAGCATTGTTATGATGAGAAAATTTATGCATTTTTGTACTGAGTATTTCAATAGGTGGAATTAGGAACTGTAACAACTGGGGCATCTGTACTAGTAGAGGGAGTTGTGGTTAGCAGTCAAGGTGCTAAGCAGAAAGTGGAACTGAAGGTAGCAAGGCTTGTCATGGTAATTAACTGACCTCAACTCCTTGTTCTTTCCTTTTGAAATCATGTGTTGAGCTCTTTAACCAGTGGATCTATTTTATGATGATGTAATTTTTTTTAGAAAGTAATTATTTCGGCATCTCTTCGGTTATCTTAAATATGACGGCTGCCATTTTTGAGAACTTAAAAGGATGAATTACACAATTGTTCATTGGATTTATCGTGAACTTTCATTTAGGTTGCCCAACCTTATTTTGTTACAGTTGGGATTGAACTTTAAATTTCTGTTTTGCTCGGGTTACCTGTCAGACAATTTAATTTCTCTAACAGAGGAATGACATGATTTCTGACTCAGCTACAATGTCATCGACAGGCTATGATATGGTAGTTGATTCAATTGCCACATCATCTATGAAAAATGATATGACATCAAAATCCGCAGCCATGTCATCTCCAAGAGATGACGTGGTAGCTAAATCAGCTATCCATCCTTTAGGAAAATTAGATGGGAGTTAAATTGAGTGACCCAATTGAAATAGAAATTGAATTTCAATGACTACATAGCAACAAACGGAAGTTCGGTGATCTAGGTGAAACTTCATGATAAGTTAAATGACCAATGATGTAATTTACTCTAGCTGAAAAAATAAAAATTCAGGAGAGCATGAGGTATACATTTTACTATAATCTGGACTGAAATATAGCTAATCTTTGCACATTTCATAGATTTAGTGAGGCATCTATTGGACAAGCATCTTGACATGCATATTTCTGGTGGGTTTTTTTTTTTCCTTTTCGGTCATGGAAATCACATTTCTTTTATCTTTTCCTCTTTTTCTTGCAGATTGGGAAATGTGACCCGTTGACGTATCCTATACAAAAGAAAAGAGCAAGCAGAGAATTTTTGAGAACCATAGCTCATCTTCGTCCTCGAACAAATACATTCGGCTCAGTATGGTCTCTTTCTTTCGCCAATTTATTGTTGTGCTTTTCATTCCTGTAGTAACTATCAGTAGATTTTCTATACATAAGTAACAAAAAAGAAGTATATGTGTGATATATACCCCTACTAAATTATTTTGTTTACATGTATACCCATGCAAAATCTGAATTTTCGTGTATGCTCCTCAAAAACTTACTGTTGTATATACCCATATACTTTGAGATTAACAGAGAAGGATGACACCCAACATATATTAAGGGTCATTTTGTAAGAAAATGCACTTTTGTGTGTGTGTATGAACATTCAGATTCTAAAGTGCTATATATTGGAATAAATGATTTTGTTGGGATATATATTTAGCTCCCTTATGTTTTTCGTATGGCACTTATTATTACAAGCTTGTTTTGTTGGTGTAATATAAAAGTGATGATTTTGTACCATTTGGTGCTTATTTAGGTCACAAGAGTGAGGAATGCATTGGCTTATGCAACTCACAAATTTTTCCAAGAAAATGGATTTGTTTGGATCTCTAGCCCAATTATCACTGCTTCAGATTGTGAAGGAGCGGGAGAACAATTCTGTGTTACTACTTTGGTATGCATTTCGCTGTTTTCATTACTTTGAACAAACTTTTAATTGTGTGCACATGTCGCAGCTGTTGTGAACACTGTAAATTGTGTATCCTGTATAAGTTAATATTATATCTGATGATGAAAATTTCAGCATTATCTTGAGATTCTTTTAGCTTTAAGTGCAATGATGAAAACTTCAGTATGAAATTAAAACCTGTGTGACAGTTTACCAAAGAAAGCAAATCAATATATTTAAGGGTAGTGAAATAATTTAATAAAGTGAAAAGCTTACTTGAATGATTCGCTTAACCATTTTTGTTCAATATTTTTCATGGCATCATAGTATGCTAGAAATAGAATAATGAGTGTCATAGAGAGATTGTAGCAAGAGATAGTGACACCGATGCTGATTGCAAATTTCCATTTGAGAGCAATGAGAGAAGAATTAGTATAATTTTGTTAGAGTGACATAATGATCATTAACAATTTCAAATTCATGCGTCTATATGACGGATTTAAACACTTATATGATGTTTTTTTACTTTCTTGTCACTGATTTTTGTATATATGACAGATGTCTGGTTGGCTTTTTCTTTTACTTTCTTGTCTCTATTTTTGCATGTATGACAGATGTCAAACGCTCGTGAAGGTAATGATTGCCCAATAAGTACCATTCCTACTACTAAGGATGGTAAAGTTGATTGGTCACAGGTGAGGGCTATCTAATATTATATATGCCTCTTAGTATTCATGTTCTATCTGTTACTATATGCCTATTAGTACTTACTAGTGTAGTGATCCGCGCGATGCAGCGGACATATATTATTATAGCTAAATTAATACTAAATTTATTGCAACAATATAAACAAATTATTCTAAAATTTCGATATAGATCAATTCAATATCAAATCACGGAATGAAATCATGCTACGACAAATTTAGGGCACTCACCAGAATCTCGCCCTTTTGCAACAATATAATCATGTGTTGAAATACGATTTATCGGAAAATCAGAGAAATATACCAGCAGATAAAAAATAAATCGTTGTAATAAATCGCCAACGATTTCTGTAGAAGAATAAAATAAAATTGGTAAAAAATTAAAATACGTACATAGTAAGTGATAAAATAAAGTATTAGGTAAAAAAATTGCATTAGGGTTTACAGTAACACCAAATAGAAAAAATATGATATAGGTTCCTGAGGCAAAAAATAAAAATAAAATTGCATGATGTTTCTGTAAAGAATCGCTCACAAAGAATCAAAAGAAAGGGGCGGTGATTTTTACCTCTCGAGGTGACGACGCACTTGAAGACAACGGCAGCACGCTCCCACGTTCTATGGCGGGGCAATGTCAGCAACAGGGCGCGAAAAACTCCACCAAGATCATTCCAGGAGAGCCCAAAACCAACCACTAAAACTCTTGATTCAACCACTGCTGCCACCGCCACATCGATTTCCACAATCATTGCCTACGCCCCTGGCTCCACCATTACCATCTTGGTTTCCACCGCCATCACGTTCACCGCCTCCACTACCGCTACGACCACGCCGCCGAAGCATCTTGTACGGGGTTTATAAAAACTCCACAAAAAAAAAAAAAAAAAAAGGTAGGGTTGTGAAGAGTTGGGGGAAGCGGATGTCATATAAGAAGAAAATGCAATTAACACCATGCTTAATTAATTTATTAAATGGCAATTATGATTTGTTGAAACATCAAACGTCACCACCACCACAATAATTTAATAATGTATGTGGTGGAGATTATTATTAAATTAATCAATGCATGCATGTGGGGAGGTGAAGGGATGGATGTTAGAGAAGAAGAGAAGACAGTGAGGGGAGGTGAGAGATTGAGAAAGAAAGAGTAGATAATTATTGTAAAAAAAAAAAATTAAAAATATTCTAAACTATGGAGAATGTGCCACGTCACCTTAAAAATATGAGAATTCATAATATGGTATAGATGTTTCTCTGTTTCCTTGATTTTGGTCAACATTGATTTCTGATTTGAGATTCTGCCCTCTTTAAGATGACTAATGGCATTTGGCAGTTTTACAAAGAACAACTATCATCAAGCTGCACAAATTTTATGGTCAATTATGAATTTGATCCTTTGAAGTTTAATTCTGAAGTAAACAATGACTTCAGATTTTCAATTTCTGACAATAGATTACTTAAAGATTGCCTTACGTAAGAGTTAAGTCAGTACATCAGTCTACTGATTGACAAAGAATGCTACGTGCGGCTCAGCATAATCATTACAGTTGCTGATGAGCCTGACGTGATTGATTTCTGAGGTTGGCGCTGTTAGAGAAGTTTATGATGATGATGCCGTCATGCTTTTTTCTTTCGTTACGTGGCAGACTAATGGAAGGACCAAATGCTATACAGAACGAACTTCGTAGACTAAATTATTAATAGTCTAAATGAATCGGAGTCAAACTTCTGGGACTCACTTCGTAACGAACCCGATAATTTGTCTTGTCGTGTATAATTTTGTATAAATGACATGTTAGAATTTACGAACATTTACTTTTCAATATTAAATCTTCTGACGTTCTGGATGTGGAAGTGCTGATTTGTTTTGGAGCTTTGCTTTCATTTTGCTGATTATGTGAGCATAACTTATGCAACAAGAACCGTGACCTGTCATCTTTTTTGCTTTTAGGACTTCTTTGGGAAACCGGCATTCTTGACAGTGTCTGGCCAACTAAATGCTGAAACATATGCATCCTCTCTTTCTGATGTATGTTTTCTTTTCTCTATCAGGCCACCATGCACACTTTCACAATCTATAAATTTTCATTATTTTGATTACCATTATATCATTTCCCTTAAAATTTGTTAATTTGCCTCCAGGTATACACATTTGGTCCTACATTTAGGGCAGAAAATTCTAACACCTCAAGACATCTAGCTGAATTTTGGGTAAATTACAATTTACCACCCTTTCAGAGTTTTTCTTTTTGAGGTAATATGCCCAGTTCTTGAAAATTTTGAACATTGGGTCTTACATTCTCTATCTTATGCAAAGATGATTGAACCTGAGCTTGCCTTCGCCGATCTGAATGATGACATGGCCTGTGCAACTGCCTATCTCCAGTATGTAGTAGGTTTTCTCTTCAGATCTATGAGCATTTGCTTGATGCATATGTCAAAATAATGGTTCTTTTACTATGTGTGAGGTCTTTAGTTGTACCCTGCGAAATCCTTTATTCATATATATACATGCTCTGTAAAATCAGAATTTTTGTGTGTACCCCTTGAGCAATTTCTTATGAGAGTACTTTGTCCTAATCTGGATAATCATCAATTCATGGGCAAAATTAAGTTTTGTAATTTTAAAAAAAAACTATCTAAAAGGGTAAGCTTTTGTTAGTACAAGGGAATACATGCAAATAAATTGTGTTTTCAAGGGGCATGCATGAAAATGCCAATTTTTGAGGGGGATATGTATATGTGAAGAGATAATTTTGCAAGGGTATGCATGTAAATGACTTCTTTTTATATCTTTTGTTTTGGTATGAAGAAGTCCCTTCATTATCTTTTTATTTGTTCTTAGTAGCTTTCCTATTTTAATGTTTATCTTTTTCTGCAGGTAAAATTTGTTCTAGAAAACTGCAAAGAAGATATGGATTTCTTTAATACATGGATTGAGAAAGGAATAATAGACAGATTAAATGTATATTCTCTAGTTAATTTCTTTGACTCTATTTGTAGGTTCCTTTGTAATGGCAAATGTGGAGCAAAACAATTTGTACAGCTATTTTGTCTTGCATTCAATATTTTCTTTACTGTTGTTCGCAGGATGTGGCTGAGAAAAATTTTGTTCAGCTGACATATTCGGATGCAA
The DNA here is from genome assembly GCA_029204045.2 of Tillandsia leiboldiana. Taxonomy (NCBI): domain Eukaryota; kingdom Viridiplantae; phylum Streptophyta; class Magnoliopsida; order Poales; family Bromeliaceae; genus Tillandsia; species Tillandsia leiboldiana. Next base: position 48,351,050 of record CM055065.1, read on the forward strand.
TTGAACTGCTTATTAGAGCTAAAAGAAAATTTGAGTTCCCGGTAATGTATTTCTATAAAATTATCTTCGATTGTCCTTGGATTTGTATAAGCTATTATTTATCGTGAAATAAAATTATCTGCTTAATCTTCCACATATTTCTAACGTTATATTTATTCTCGTCTTTTCGTAGATGGCCACAAGATTTTAATATGCTTGGAGATAATATTAAAATTTACATTTATGTTGGGCTAAATGCAGAGACACCCCTTGGACTTTATTGCTTTTGCCAACTGACCCTAAACTTTTAATTAGAAAAGCTGAAAGGTTGATTTAAAAATAAAAGAAATTCTTACCCGAATGCTTCTAATTGATAGGTGAAGTGGGGATTGGATTTGCAAAGTGAGCATGAAAGATACATCACGGAGATTGCTTTTGGCGGGCGACCAGTTATTATCAGAGACTATCCGAAGGTATGTAGTATTAAAAAGGCTTGATTTAGTCATCTCGAGAAGATATTTGTAATCTATCTCTCAGGTTTCGTTTTGCTGCTAGGAAATTAAAGCTTTCTATATGAGGCAAAATGTTGATGGGAAGACGGTCGCTGCTATGGATCTGCTGGTTCCTAGGGTAACTACAAACTATTGTTCTAGATATCACCTACGCACCTATTTTCAGATGTACATTTGTACATACATAAATTGTATACAATTGCATAAACCCATTTATAAATCCTCATGAAAATACAAACAAAACCCACATACCTATATACCTATATACCTATTCATGTATATATAGTCTTATGTAGGTACTTAACTGTGTATATTTATGTATGTATGCATGCATGTATGTAGTTAGTCTCTTCTTTAGATTCTTAAGACTGATATACGTATTTTGCGTATATGTAAGAAACTTTTGCTTAACGGATTTCTGTTAAATGCTTTTCAGTTGAACTCAACATAATGATCAGAATCCATTGCAGGTTGGTGAGCTTATTGGTGGAAGCCAAAGAGAAGAGCGTCTTGATTATCTGGAAGCTCGATTGGATGAGTTGAATCTCAACAAGGAAAGCTACTGGTGGTACCTCGATCTTCGACGCTTTGGCTCAGGTTGGAATTCCTGCTCATCTTTATAGCCAAAATCTTGGCTCTATTTCTCATTGATGTTCATGAAATATCTTGATTTGCAATATGTTGTTTATGATATTATACATCTGGATGTTTTCTTGGACTATTTGCATACCAATGACCAAAGTGCCTATTTGGCCTTTCTTCTGGAATGGCTTCTTTAAGAGTGTTTCGCAAACAAAATTTCTACTGCTTTTGCTGTGGCTTGAATCTGAAATGAGTTTCTAGGTTCCAAAAGCAGAAGATTTAAGCTCAAGCTTCTGCCTCTACTTACTGCTGCTGCCAGAAAAGGATTCTAACTGAAATTGTAGCAAGCGCTTACTAATACTTAAATAGTGCCTCTCCAGAAACTCCAGCTGGGCCAAACATTCCCTAATACTCAAAATCTTATTGCTTGATTTGAGTTTATTTTCCCGATAACATATTACTAGTCTCTATTGTTCCTTTTTTTTTTTTGGCGCCTGTTTCAGTTCCTCATGCTGGTTTTGGCCTGGGATTCGAACGACTTGTACAGTTGGCAACCGGAATTGAGAATATAAGGGATGCAATTCCTTTCCCTCGGGCTCCTGGCTCCGCAGAATTTTAATACCAAGAACCATTAGACCAAAAAAAATAAAAAGTCATTATTTCTTGGCATAAGATCACCAAAATGTTTAAATGGGTAATATATTTACTGATTGTTTCTTGTAAATCATGCTAAACAAACAGTTGTAATCTTATCAGCCGGACATAGCGAAGTCGTCAAAAACAAACATTCAAGCTAAATTTTTTGTGTATTTTACTGTGGAGTGGTGAACAATTTTGCTGTAAATTTGACAATCTGAATGAATTTGTATTTCTTTTTGGAGCTTCGTGATAACTTCTCATTGTGTTCTAACCTGAATAGATAGGGAAACAAAAATCCTAAGGATCTACTGTCTCCAATGCCTGTGTTCGGTGAGAAGGCGATCGCCGCAATCATATGATGCAAAATGCTTTGTCGGCGCGACTTGGGCTAGAATACTTTTGTTTATGTACTAAGCTGTACACCCACATTGTTTTTGATGACGGACGATAGAATCATCCACACTGTTAAAATGGTCTATGGCTTGGCTTCAACATAATTTATTGAACTTATGAATTTTTGTTTCTAAAAAGTTCAAATATTATAGATTATGTGTCAATTTTTTATATAAATGTTATATAAATTCTCCGTGAACAGAAACGATGTGAAGGTAGCTTGATACTCGGCATTATTTGGTTCGGAAACAAGGCGGGAAATAAGAAGAAAAAGAGCTTTATTCGCAAGCCTGTTCAAAAGGCGAAGAAAAAAAAAGAAAAAAAGATTTAACGGTTTATCTTATCTTAAAATAATTTGTTAAGTAAAATTGCTCCATTCAAAAGAAATAATAATTTTTTTGTTTATTTTCGACCGTTTTAATTATATTTTTGCTCTTCTTCATCACTTGCTAAGAAGAAGAGGACGGCGGAGGCGGAGGCGGAGGCGGAGGTGGAGGCGGAGGCGGAGGCGGCTCGTCTTGCCTATGCCCCGTGGAGGGTGCTCCGATAGGGGCTGCGTAGGGGCGGGCGAGGATCTCCTGTCTAACCTCCACCGCACCCGTGCGTGTCGGTAGGGGTGAAGGCGAGTACCTCTGCCTTGCCTCCACTTAATTTTAAAAAATATATTTTTTAATTAAGTGGAACCCTCGTATGCTTTTTCATACTGAGCGTGGAAAAGGGGACGAGAACGATGACGAGGAGCCCTGCGAAGAAATGCACCCTCACGGGGTAAAGGCAAGGCAGACTGCCTTCACCGCCCTCTTCTCTGGCATCGCCGTGCTCTCCTCTACTTCTACTTCTATCACACGCATCGCTAGCTCCGGATAGGCGCAAAAAAAGCATAAGAAAGCAGAAAGAAAGGAGGAAGACAAATAGTATAACTTTTGCCTAAATAGTACAATTTTTATTTAAAAAGTGTAATTCTCATATCAAAGAGTATAGTTTTTGTCGCAAATGATATAATTTTCATCTAAAACGGTATAAAATTCTTTTGAAATATTACAACTTCTTCTACAGTGCAAAATCCTTCTCCTCGTCGTCCTATCTCCTTCTCCGCACCTAGTACGAGAAGGGATACTCACCTTCGCCATCCACCGACGTGCGCGGGCGTGGTGGAGGCGAGACAGGAGATTCTCGCTCGCCCCTGCGCACCCCTAGCCCACGCACCCCTGATCTCGGATGAGTGCACAAGAAACACGAGGAAGCTGTGGAGAAGGAGGAAGAGAATGAGAAATAATGCAACTTTCACTTATAACTCTTATATCAAATAGTATAATTTTTGTCTTAAGGAGTACAATTTTTGTCTAAAATAGTATAAAATTTTGTTAAAATGGTGCAACTTCATTTGTTTTTTTTTCTAGTTTTTGGTTTCTTTGTAACAACGACGCTACATAATATTTTTTTAGAATTTTTTATTATTATTATTCTTTATTTTTTAAAAAATTTTCTAGCATCTATATTTTTTTTCTTCGCTACCGCCATTGCCGCCGCCATGGATCTCGTCAGAATGCCGCTACTCAAAACCGCGCTCGCCATGCGCCTGCGATGTTGCACCCATCATATATATTTGGGTGTGGGCGTGGGCGTGGGCGTGGGCGTGGGCGTGGGCGTGGGCGTGTGCGCGAGCGCGGCGCCGTCGAGGAAAGGCCTGGCGAGGTCCATGGCGACTAGGGATGTAAATGGATACGGATATTCGAATTTTATTCGAATCCGAACGGAGCGGATTTAATCCGATGTAAATGGATATGAATTTGGATATGGATATATATATATATAAAAAAAAAAATGATGAATTTGGATTCGGATATAGATATTAAAAAAAAATCAAACCCGAACCCAAAATCAAATCCGAATTTGAACCGAAACCCGAATAAATTTTATATAATATGATTAATGCTAAGGGCATTATGAGATATCTAGTTTATGTTAACTGCAATTTTTTTAAAATAAACCCTCAGATTGCAGTTAATCTAAGGGCTAAAATTTGTTTAAAAAAATTAGCCCTTAGATTTAACTTAATGTTAACTGCCATTTTTTTTAAAAAAATTAACCCTTAGATCTCAATCTAAGGGCTAAGATTGCTTCTTATGTTTTACAACTCAAAGTCTCAAACCCTAAAAATTTTAAAAAAAAAGTGTATCTCTCTAAAATTATTAAGGCCAAGTGCAATTATTGTGGAAAGAAACTTTGCGGGAATGTAAAAAAAAAGGAATAAGCCACTTACATTCTCATTCCAATATTTGTTCAAAGCATAAGTTTCGAGACATAAGAGATGTAGTGAATCAAAAAAAACTAAAGTTAGAACAATACGGAGGTGAGAAAGTAAAAGTTGTTAACTTCACTTTTGATCAAGAGGTGTCAAGAAAGGAGTTAGCATCAATGATTATCAGGCATGAATATCCTATTTCTATGGTAGAGCATGTAGGTTTTAGAAGATACTCGACTTCACTTCAACTGGCATTTAAAATACCTTCTAGAAATACGGTGAGAAGCGATATCTTAAAATTTTATGATTATGAGAAGGAAAAGACTATGAATTTGTTGAAATTCAATCGAAGTAGAATTACTATTACTACCGATATGTGGACCGCTAAGAATCAAAGGGGTTTTATGGCTATCACGGCTCACTTCATTGATGATTCTTGGAAGTTACAAAGTCGAGTGTTGAGGTATCTTTCCTTCTTTTTGTATGTAATTAGTCTAAATTTTTAGTATATTTTATTCATATAGCTTAGTTTAATTATTTATTATAGGTTTGCATATGTACCTTGTCTACACACCGCCGATGCACTTTTTGAAGTTTGATGGATACATTCGTTGATTGGAATCTTGATAAAAAACTATCTACTTTAACAGTAGACAATTGCAGTTCTAATGATGCTATTGTAGATATCTTATTGGATAAACTTGAGAGGAGGTCTCTTGTGGTGCGTGAGTGTTTCTTTCATATGTGTTATTGTGCACATATTCTTAATTTAATTGTTAGAAATGGATTAGATATGATTGGAGATGCATTTGAAAAAATACGAGATAGTGTTGCATTTTGGAAGGCAACACCAAAAAGAGAGAAAAAATTTGAAGAAACAACCCGATAATTGGATATTTCAAGTACTAAAAAATTAGTGCTTGATTGCAAAACACGATAGAATTCTACATATTTAATGCTTCAATCTCTTTTGGTATATCGAGATGTTTTTTCATGTTTGAAACTCCGTGACCCTTTATACAAATGTTTGCCTTCAGAAGACGATTGGACTATAGCCATGGACATGTGTGAGAGACTCGAGTTATTTTATAGTGTGACCGAAATTTTTTCAGAAACAAGATACCCTACCGCCAATCTTTTTTTTGAAAAGGTGTGTGATATTAGATTGACATTGCTTGAGTGGTCTATAGCTCATGATGAGATGATTAGATCCATGGTAGAAAAAATGTTACAAAAGTTTGATAAATATTGGCATATAATTCATGGCATTATGGGAGTGGCAACTGTTTTAGATTCAAGATATATGTTGACTTTGTTGGATTGTTATTTTTCAATTATTTATAACACTGAAATGAACAATGAAGTTGATAGAATTCGAAAATTATATAATGATCTTCTGGTGAGTATCAAGATAGAAACAAGCGAGAGAAGGAAATTGGTAGTGAATCTTCACATTCCTTTTCTTCTTCCATAATTCAAGTTAGCAATAGTATGATGGGTAGGAAGAATTTCACTGCTATTTATGATCAATATATGATGCAAAAAAGAGATCAACATCTAATGCACCTGTAAAGTCTGAATTGGATCGTTATTTGGAGGAAGATACTTTACCAAGAATAGATGATTTTGATGTATTGGTTTGGTGGAAAAGTATTGGCCTTAAGTATCCTACCTTGATGATGATAGTTAGAGACATTCTTGTCATACCCGTTTCTACTGTTGCCTCCGAGTCGACATTTAACACAAGTGAAAGATTTTTAACCCCACATCGAAATAGGCTTCATCCTAATGTTTTATAAGCATTGATGTGCACTCGTGATTGGTTTTGGGCAAAATTCCATCAAGAAGGTAATTTTTTAAAATGTAATTTAATATAAGTTAGTTTTTTGAAACCTATCTTGTCACGCCCAGGAACCCGGGCTCGCCAACAGATCCGCCGTGCATACGGGATTTCCCGAGTACACGAAGCGCTGGTAACCTGCTCCGATATAATATGAACAATAAAAGAGCATAATACAGAGTTGAAGTAGAAGAACCCTATAGTATCTCAGACTGGAACTACAAATAAAGCTGTAATAAGTACAATAATCTCCCAGCTCACCAAAATAGTACAACCAGCTGGCGAAAGCCAGACCTAAAATAAAAGAGGAATACCACAGTCTGAGTAAGGGTGCAGCATCTATCTAACAGCTCTCAGTCTCCCAGGAGATCTATCTATTCAGCGATCCCCTTACCTCGATCAGCTGCCGATGGCCTAGCAGCTCCCGCAGACGACTCTGCAAAATAAAGGAGAAGGAGGAAACAGAAAATAACAATGGGGGTGAGAACTACCAGGTAAACCAGTAGCCTCCCCTAGTGGGTAAAACCTCAACTCTGACGCACCCACTAGGACTACTAGAGGCAAAGGAAAAAAGATGAAGTGGTAAGGTACATAAGGTACTGAAATAGGGAACTACCACTACTAGCATGCCTCTAAATGTGATACCGAAAGAAATGATTGTATGAATGCATCAGGAAATAGTGTCTGACAAAATAACCCAATCTAGTACCATTAGTAAAACTGGTATTGCCTGCTTAGCGGAATCTGCACACACGGCTCGAAACCGCGGGATCGGCTCGCACGGCTCGCATCCCAAAATAAGTATCAGACCGGCACACACGGCTGGGTCCAAAAAGCCTACCTCCGGAGTGGCACTCGAGGGGAGCGACCCACACGAGTAAAGTATCTCTGTCATCAGTATCACAAGTATCTCTGTAGCACATGTCTCACAAGTATCACAATATAGCAGGACGGGATCATGACTATGATCAAAGTGGGAAACTCCGTCCCAATCCCCAACTGATGCAAACAAATAAACCAGACTCAACCCCAATCTGATGCAAGGATAAACATCTGGTCGACCACCTGCTGTCCGTGGTCACCGCAATACCCCACAAGTCCACAATCTAATGCAATCCTGACTACACTATCCCAAACCCCTGCTCATACTCGAGCAACAAGCATCTGAATGCAAAGGAGAGTAATGAAACATGTTCAAATCCCAATATGATAGTGTAGCAATAAATAGTGGCTAACTAGATGTCGAGCATGCAACTGTACCATTTAAAAGCTGTAAAAAAAGTGTCAAATATTTATTTTAAAAGATTGATTTACTGTACTGATATAAAAGTTATTTGCATGCGAGATTATAGCCTTTGTCCCAATCACAGTGTCCCAAGATAAGTTATCATATAATCTGTGGGGTCATATTAAATTTTAGGAGAGTTCGTCCCAGCGGTTCTCATCAATTGTCATATTAGTTCGTCCCAATGGTTCTCATCAATTGTCATATTAGTTCGTCCCAATGGTTCTTATCAATTAAATTTTAGGGGAGTTCTAATAATCCCAGTGAGCTTGTCAAAAATGAGGTAAGCAACAACCGCCCACCTCGAACAGCTCAAATCACACCCAGATAGTCTCCTGGCTGTCCACAGTCCCCTAAAACTGTTGTCTGCCAAAAACGGTGCCCTACAGCAACACACATTGCACAGGGTGTAACTATATTATTCATAAAAATACAGCTTTTGCTATTTTTCAAATAGCACGAAAAGAGAGGAGTTTTTCACCTCTGTATAGTGCTCAGAAAAATCCAGAAAAATTGCGGTTGCGTTCCTTGCGACGAGTAGATCGAAATCGACTCTTTAAACGCCTCGATCTGATGCTCCTACACCAAGATAAAAATCGGAGAAGTCGATGCTGTCCAGAAATTTCCACAGCAAAAAGGGGGGTCAAAGAGGCTTCGGAAACCACACCAAAAGTGCGAAATAGAGCAAAGTGATCAACACGGAAATCGAAGCCTTACCTTTTAGGAACGCGCTGCCAGGAAAATCGTTCAAAAATTCCTCCTGGTTAGCCCACAGGGATTTTTCGACTGAACTGCGATGGGAAATGGGCCGAAAAAGAAAATCGTCGCAGTGCGCCGCGCCGCAGATAACTCACTATCGGTAACTCCAAAAATTCTGTAATTTCTAGGGGAGAGAGAGAAAAGAGAGAGGAATAATTTTCATAGAGAGCCCAAGCTCTGGTTCTCTCTCTAAAGCTCGGATCCCGAGGTGAGAATGGGAGGGAGTGAGGGATCCTATTTATAATGGGCCAAGGGAATCTTCCTACACGGGATCAGGCAAAACAGGAAACACCAAAATGGACCAACCAAGAAGCGCCACGTGTCCACAGAACAGGAAACAGCCTGTGCAAGGGCCACTCAGAAGCCGCCACGTGTCACCCGATGCACGTGCCCGGTCCCCGCGCCGGGTCTTCCGGAAGAAGTCGGCCAATGGGGTGATGCCACGTGTCACAGACAACGCCGAAGCCGTCCAGCCAATCAAGAGCTGCCACGTGGCAACAGAAATCTTCGGTGCTCCCGGTGCATGCCATGCCTGTGGACCCCGCACCTGCGTGCCTGCCCGCGCCTGCCCGCGCTGCCCGCGCCGTGCTCCGCTGCGCTCCGCCGCTGCGCCGCCGCTGCGCCGCCGCCCGCCGGTCGCCGCCGGCCGCCGGAATAGTAATTCCGGCCGCCGGAGTAACTGTTCCGGTGAACAGTAATTTTGCGCCGAAAAAATAAGTAAATATACCATTTTGATAGTTTTCGCGCGCTGAGTCCAAATCCGCCGTCCTTTTCGCCAAATTCTCATCCGAAATTTTGCCGAAAGCTCCCGGAAAAGCCCACTTGATCCGATTTTCGTGCCGAGTCTATTTCTGAGGTCCAATTTCGATTCTACAAGTTTTGGTACATCGTATAAGCTTCCTACAGTCCCTGTTTAATGCAACAGTTTCTGTGGAAGTCCGGATCATCACATATCTAATATACTTTTATTTATATTTTATTTTGTAGATTCCTCTACATCTACATTGTATTATCGATCTTCATTAGATGATGATGACGACGAAGATGGCATCATTGATGTTGACACTACAAAAAAAAGGATCTATACCGACGCTTTTACGACGACGCATTTAAAAAGCGTCGGCAATTTCTTCTACTGTCAAAAATTTACCGACGCTTGGATTTTGCGTCGGCAAATAAATGTGGCGGGAAACACCAAAAATACCTTTTTACTTTCCCTACTTTACCTTTTCCCCCCACCACCCACCACAGCCACCCACACTTTACCTTTTCCCCCACCCATCACTCTAGTTTTTTTTTTTTTACATTTTCATCTCCCACACAACACAGTAGCTCTCCCTCCTCCCCAACGCGCGCGCAGCAGCATCTTCGTCGCCGCCGCCACCCATCGCCCCCAACGCGCACCCGCCACAGCCACTTGCGCCCTCGTCGCCGCCGCCAACGCGCGCACCTCGTCGCCCCCAACGTGCACACCTTGTCGCCGCCGCCACCCGTCGCCCCCAACGCGCCCCCAGCAGCTCTCCCTCCTCCCCAACGCGTGCTCAAGGCATCTTCGTCACCGCCGCCACCCATCGGCCCCAACGCGCACCCGCCACAGCCACCTGCCACCCGTAGCCCCCAACGCGCGCACCCGCCGCCGCCACCCGTCACCCGCGCGCACAAGGCCTATTCGTCGCCGCCGCCACCTGTCACCCCTCACCGCCGTCGCCCCCAACGCGCGTCGCCCCCGACGCGCGCACCTTGCCTCTTCGTCGGCGCCGCCACCCGTCACCCCCCCACCACCACAGCCACCGTCAACTGTGAAGGTTAGTCCTATCACCTCTTGCAGTTTGCCGACGGAGGTCTTGGTCCACACATTTTATGTTTTCAGCTGGCTCATTAATTCAGGTTGTGTCTTAGAATCTACCTAACTACTATACAGTTAATAGCATAATTCATTTTATACTATATATATATATATATATATATATATATATATATATATATATATATATATATATATTATTAGAATAATAATAATTTTTTAATTAGGGTTTAGTAGGTGATTAATTGAATAAATTTTATAATAAAAAACTCGATAGCACTAAATGTTAGAAAATAATCGCACTAACTTTGATTGTGATTAAATTATCTAACAATTTTTGTTTAAAATTGAATAACATAACTTACCTTTAATCGCTATCCAAAAATTATAGATGAAAGAAATTGATCCGGAAGCGTGCGAAGCACTGCCCTAAGGCGTATTTCCGTCCTTCGTGCGGATTAATCGGAGACACCACCCCAAGGTACGACCGGAATTCCTCTTCCTACGAGCACGACCGCGGAAGAAGTTGACGAAGTTTCTTTCAACACCCGATAACAAAATAGAAATAAAATATCTCTCAAATAAGATAAAACTAAAAAATAATTTTCTCTCTTTCTTTCTTTTTTTTTTCTATCTTGCAGCCTATCTCCCATACCCTCTATATATATATATATATATATATATATATATATATATATATATATATATATATATATATATATATATATATATATATATATATATATATATATATATATATATATATATATATATATATATATATATATATATATATATATATATATATATATATATATATATATACAGGAGCAGTGAAGAGGAGAATTAAAGTTGGTTCCATGCCGTTGGGTTGGAACTTAATTCTATTAAACACAGTAACGTTCCAACGTTAGAAAATGCAATAAATAAAAATTAATTAGTAAATTAATTAAAAGAAAATAAATTAATTAGTAAATAAAAAATTAATAATAAAATTATTATTGAGGGTTTTAGGAATTTTGATTTTTATTCCAACAATCCCCCACAAAAATTCAAAATTTCAAAATAAAATTAAACTCAAAAATAAAATAAGATTATCGGGTGTTTATACTATGTAATAGGTAAGGTGTCTTTAAGAGACTTAACCTCACTTAGTGTAAGCAATTTTCATCAGAAGGAATCGGAGTGAACCAGGTCTTGAACTACGTTCCTTTGACCCTGACTTCAACTGCCACACACACAGTACAGAATTCTCCGTCGCGAGTCTGTGCATTAAAGGCCATGCACAGTACCTTGATTTTTCATAAGAATTTCTATGGACAGCCCACATCTCATAGTCGCGGCCTTATACGAATATTCTTATATAGGTGGTCTCCTCCAAGGATGTGTGTAGAGTCACATCTCGCAAAAATTATTGCCTCGGATTCCATTAAGAGCTATAAGCTCAACCTCAACCACTACACAGAGCACAACTCACCATAGGGATGGACTTGGAACTAAAGTTCCTCTGAATAAACTGTAGAAAGTGCTCTTTGGCCAACCTGACAGCTTGTTTTTACCACATTGAACCTTCTTCAAGGGATCTCCTATCACAAAGGTTGGGTTCCCACTGCAGGAAGGCCCTTTAAGGGCAAAGTCCCATCCCCCTCGATGACTCTAGGACCTTAGTCCTATTCAGGCCTTTCGTCAAGCAGTCTGCAAGATTTTGTTCAGATCTGATAAAACTTAAAGAAACAACATCATGAGAAGTTAGCCATCTAACAGACTTTTGTCTCAATTTAATATGTCGACTAGCCTTAGAATTTATTAATTTCTTTTTACAAAAATCAATTGCAGCTCGAGAATCACACCGAATAGAAATAGGTGGAATAGGAGTAGAAATCAATGGAATTGATGACAAAAGGTTCTTGAGCCACTCGGCTTCAAGACAAGTAGTGTCAAGGGCAACCAACTCAGCCTCCATAGTGCTTCTGGCTATTATAGTCTGTTTGGTGGATTGCCAAGAAACTGCACTGCCACCAAGAATAAAAACATAGCCAGAAGTAGATTTAATATCCAAAGAATCAGAAATCCAATTGGCATCACTGTATCCCTCAATTACAGCAGGATAGCCAACAAATTTAAGAGCAAACGAAAGAGTACCTTTAAGATAACGAAATACTCTTTCCAGAGCAATCCAATGAATCATACTAGGACTACTAGTATATCTACTCAATCTTGATATGGCATAGGCAATGTCAGGTCTAGTTCTATTGGTTAGATACATCAGAGAACCAATGATTTGGGCAAATTTCTCCTGATTTACTGGATTACCAGTGTTCTTTACAAGTTGAACACTAGGATCAAAAGAAGTAGAAACAGGAGAACAATCAGAATACCCAAATTTATCAAGTACCATTTGGGTGTAATGAGATTGGGTCAGAATAATAGAATCAGATGATTTAAGAATTTTCATTCCTAAAATCACATCAGCTTCACCAAGATCCTTCATATCAAAATGGTCTGATAAAAAGGATTTAACTTGGTTAATGAGATCAAGATCATGAGCTAGAATCAGGATGTCATCAACATAGAGACAAAGAAGGACGCAACGATCATCAAATTTCTTGAAATAGAGACAGTTGTCATAATCGTTGGTCAGAAATCCATATGAAGCTATAACACTGTCAAATTTCTCGTGCCACTGTTTAGGTGCTTGTTTTAGTCCGTATAAAGAGCGAACTAATTTACACACCTTATTCTCTTGACCAGGCACAGAGAAACCTTCAGGCTGAGCCATATAGATTTCTTCTTCAAGATCACCATGAAGAAAAGCGGTCTTGACATCCATCTGATGAATCAAAAGTTTATGAATGGATGCTAATGCAAGAAGAATTCGGATAGTAGCAATGCGAGCAACAGGCGCATATGTGTCAAAGTAATCAATTTCAGCCTTTTGCCGAAAACCTTGAGCAACAAGACGCGCCTTATACTTCTCTACTGATCCGTCAGTCCTAAGTTTCTTTCTAAAGATCCACTTACATCCTAGAGGTTTACTACCAGGAGGTAAATTAGTGAGAATCCAAGTGTTATTACTGATAATTGATTCTATCTCACTTTTTATAGCCTCCTTCCAAAAAGAAGCTTCAGGAGAACTCATTGCTTCCTTAAAAGACGAAGGTGTACTTTCAATTAAGAAAGTAAAGAAGTCTTCACCAAAGTTCTTCTCAAAGCGAGTTCTCTTACTTCTTCTTAATTCAGGAATAGGATCAGGTTCTACAGGATCTAAACTATAATGCAAATCAGATGCAGGTATATGATCAGAAATAGATGCATGATCAAAAGTAGACTGATAATCAGGGGCAGATCTAGAGATGCGAGTTTTGAAAGGAAAAATATTTTCAAAGAAAGTTGCATCTCTAGATTCAATCAAAGTGTCATTGGAAATTTCAAAAATCTCAGAGTTAATCACAAGAAATCTATAGGTATTGCTATCTAAGGAATATCCAATAAAAATAGCATCTATAGTTTTAGGTCCAATCTTCTTTCTTTTGGGTTCAGGAATAGACACCTTAGCCAAGCACCCCCACACTCGGAAGTAACTCAACCTAGGTGCTCTTCCTTTCCAAAATTCATAAGGTGTCTGGGTTCTATCCTTAGAGGGAATCCTATTGAGGATATAACAAGCTGATAAAAGAGCCTCCCCCCACAAGTTCTGAGGTACACCAGAACTTACAATCATGGCATTAACCATGTCCAATAGGGTTCGGTTCTTTCTTTCAGCTACACCATTAGATTGAGGTGAGTAAGGAGCAGTTACTTCATGAATTATTCCATGTTCCTCGCAGAATAGGTTTAATTCATTTGAAGTATACTCGCCTCCTCTATCAGACCTTAGAATTTTAATCCTCTTATCTAATTGGTTTTCAGCCTCAGCTTTAAAGGCTTTAAACTTATAGAGGACTTCATCTTTGGTCTTCAAGAGATAGGTGTAACAATACTTGGAGTAGTCGTCTATAAAAGTTACAAAGTAGCGACTGCCTCCACGGGTATGTACTCTATTTGAATCACAGACATCACTATGAATCAGTTCAAGAATCTGGGTATCCCTATAAGGAACAGATTTAAAAGGTTTCCTAGGCTGTTTAGCTTGGGTACAAATCTCACATTTAGATTTGGAATCAATCTTGAATTTGGGTAAAAGATTAAGATTGGTCAATTTCAGAATAGATTTAAGGTTCACATGCCCTAATCTGCCATGCCATACATCACAAGATTCAGTATTTAACACAATAGAAGAAGAAGTAGACACTGAATGAGAAGAATTTTTATTATCAACAAAAGAAATTACACTCAATTTGAATAAACCCTCAGATACAAAACCTTTTCCAATAAACATTTCCCCCTTAGAAATTACAACTTTATTAGATTCAAGTACAATCTTATAACCTAATTGCACTAATAGTGATCCACTAATCAGGTTCCGTCGGATCTCGGGAACATGCTGCACATTGTGAAGGATCAAAGTCTTTCCAGAAGTTAACTTCAGTTTGACTGTTCCAATCCCCAGCACATTGACAGCTTTTCTGTCTCCAACAGTCACACATCCTCCACCTGAGTCCTGATAGGAGGAGAATAGGGACCTATTAGTACAAACATGGACATTGGCTCCTGAATCTAACCACCAATCTAAATCATGATAGGTGAGGTTAACATTAGGTATAAATGAGACTGACCTAAAAGTGGAGTTCGAAGGTTCACCCTCAACCATGTTGACTTGAGGTTTAGGATAATTGTTCTGATTGCTTTGACCCTTCTTGTAGACAACCTTCTCTTTCTTCCGATAAAAACATTTTGAAGCAAAATGATTGTCCCGGCCACAAACATAACAAAATCCATCCTTCTTCTTATTCCCACTAGATTGGTTGGTGTTGGGTTTATGGTTATAGTTTTGATTTCGGTTTGGGTTCTTACCCTTAAAGCCTTTACCCTTAGGTTTAAAATTTTTACCTTTGGGTTTAGACTCATGGCTTTGGTTCGAAATCTCGGTCAAGTTTAAGTTTGATTTGTTGTTGGTCGGTTTAACCTCTCTAAGTCGATATTGGTCTTCTATTCTAATAGCTTGAATTACAGATCTAAGCTGAAGAGTTCCCTGAGTTCTTCTAAGTTCATGGGCAAATCTTGACCAGGAAGGGGGTAATTTGTCCAATAGGCAGGTAGCTTGATAGGTATCATCTAAAGTTGAACCATTTCTATTAATCTCTTGGACAAAATTTTGAAATTGGTGAATTTGATCGTTTATAGGAATGTTTTCTACCATTCTAAAATTGTTAAAATCAGTAATGGTGAATCTAGCAGCGCCTTCATTATCTCTAATGTAAGCATCTTCTAGAGCACACCATAAATCTTTGGCAGTTAAATATTTCCTATATGTTTCATAAAGTTCATCTGAAAGGCAACTTAGTATTCT
This sequence comes from Tillandsia leiboldiana, assembly GCA_029204045.2. Taxonomy (NCBI): domain Eukaryota; kingdom Viridiplantae; phylum Streptophyta; class Magnoliopsida; order Poales; family Bromeliaceae; genus Tillandsia; species Tillandsia leiboldiana. The sequence goes on from CM055065.1 coordinate 48,366,537, forward strand.
AAATCTACAGTGAAATTCAATTTCCTCGGGGGATCTGTCCGATACAGGTTCAGTAACTGAGGTAGTAGCAGATTTAGAAGAATCAGCAGGAGGAGTAGAAGAAACTTTAGAAGTAGGAAAAGGAGGTGCTTTGCCAATTGCAGTTATGAGGCCTAAGGTAATTAACCAAGCCTCTAACTGTTCTTGCCACCTCAAAAATCCTACCCCTCTAAATTTTTCTGGCTTAAGGCTAGAAGAATCAACATAAGCCATTTTGGACAATCTAATTGAGGGAATAAGAAAATTCAAGATAATAAAAATGAGCTGCAAAAAAGGTTCAAAAAACCTTTTTAGAAAAACATACAAGTTGTTTAAGGTTTCTACCCTAGTCATCCAAAATATTTTAAATATTCAAGTTGTTAATATTAATCTTTTATCTCGGTTTGTTCAATAGCAAACAGATGACCCAAACAATTAAAAATTTAAATTTGATTTAAATATTTTCGGATTTAAATGCAATCAAACAAAATATGTAAACTGCAGTAAATAAAATAAAAGTAAATTTAAAATATATAAAGTAAGCTTTGTGTTTACTGGTTATGTGTTTTTACCACAAGACTAAGGTTGCAGGTTCAAGTACTACCTAAGATAATTTTTTTTTTTCTTTTCAGTAAATAAAATTTTTTTTTATATATTTACTGTAGCTATTTTTTTTCTCGAAATAAATTTTCAATTAATTAAAAAATATTTTACTGTTTTTTTTTTTCCCGAAGCTAAAACAGAAAATATACTTTTATATATATTACTGTAGCTATATTTATTTTTCTCAAAGCAGTAAAATTTTTTTTTTAAGCTATTTTTTTTTAATTTTACAGTAGCTAAAGAATGAAAACAGTAAAATATATGTATATAATAATTTTAAAGAGAACAAATTAATCACAATAATCTATATGCAATTAAAATTTTAAAATGCTAATCCCAATATGTTTAATTTAGAATGTCAATCATACAAGCAAGTTGACAACACAATATAATATGCAATATCAAATTTCTTTTCGGATTAGCACTCGTTAGATCGTTAATCACAATCAAATTGGAATTACGCCTTAGACTGTTAGAAAATAATCGCACTAACTTTGATTGTGATTAAATTATCTAACAATTTTTGTTTAAAATTGAATAACATAACTTACCTTTAATCGCTATCCAAAAATTATAGATGAAAGAAATTGATCCGGAAGCGTGCGAAGCACTGCCCTAAGGCGTATTTCCGTCCTTCGTGCGGATTAATCGGAGACACCACCCCAAGGTACGACCGGAATTCCTCTTCCTACGAGCACGACCGCGGAAGAAGTTGACGAAGTTTCTTTCAACACCCGATAACAAAATAGAAATAAAATATCTCTCAAATAAGATAAAACTAAAAAATAATTTTCTCTCTTTCTTTCTTTTTTTTTTCTATCTTGCAGCCTATCTCCCATACCCTCTATATATATATATATATATATATATATATATATATATATATATATATATATATATATATATATATATATATATATTATATATATATATATATATATATATATACAGGAGCAGTGAAGAGGAGAATTAAAGTTGGTTCCATGCCGTTGGGTTGGAACTTAATTCTATTAAACACAGTAACGTTCCAACGTTAGAAAATGCAATAAATAAAAATTAATTAGTAAATTAATTAAAAGAAAATAAATTAATTAGTAAATAAAAAATTAATAATAAAATTATTATTGAGGGTTTTAGGAATTTTGATTTTTATTCCAACACTAAATACTTGATATTATTAATAATATAGTAGCCGAACTTTATGTCTAATATGTAAAGTAATTGATACCGCATGTTTATCGTGTTAGGATTTTCATATATGTGGCCTAATTAATTATATTTAAATTTGGATTTACTAGCCTTTAGTTGATTTTATCTACTTTTCTGTTCACTTTAAATTTGGTTCCTATGGCTGATAGGCAATAGTATGAATTTGATGTTTCTCATGTAAATTCAACGTGGTTATTTATAGATATATGTTTATAAGATTTTATTTGGTGTTCCTGATCTAAATTAAAATAGTTTACATGAAGTCGCGGTTCTAGATATAGTTTAAACCTTGTCGAAGTTGTATATTGTTGCTACCATTAGGAAAATCGTAACTTATTGGGCCCATCTAACTCAACGTTAATTTATTTTTTAAAATTGGGTGATGGGTTAGGATTTTGCCCTGTAAAAAAATCTCATTTGCCTAATTATTTTGCTTTTGCTTTACTATTAAAATTAATTTATCGTGATGTGTTTAGAACAAAATGAATGCTATATATATTTGTTAAAAAAAATAAAACATTTGATGTTCTGCTATTAATTATATACATCAATCTGCATATTATATCACTCTGCATGATTTCATGATATATTGACATTCTCCTAACCCTAGCGTTCATTTCGTTCTAATAACATTCATTTCATAATGTGTTCTGTAGTACATCACTCTGCATATTAATAGCATTCATTTTGTTATCATTCATGGTGTTAATTAATTGTAGGAATATTAAGTATCTGATCACTTTGGTAGAATACTTTTTTTGGTTTCTAGCCTAATGAAAGTTATTCTTATTAAATTTTTTTTAGTACAAAATGAATGCTATATATATTTGTGCATAGTGACATATTATTCATTATTAATTATGATGTTTTTTTTATATATGTACTATTAGAGTGAATCATATTAATTACTACACCAGCTCTTTATTTTCTCTCTTTTTGGCCTGCAAAACTAAATCAAATACTTGTGTATATTTATTAGAATACTAATTAAAATAATTTATATATAGAGTGAAATATGAGAACATATAGTAAATTCATAATTTTTTTTTCTTATGGTAATTAGTTGTTTATTGGCAGCCTAAACAAATGGACAAAAGCTGGATTAATAAGCAGAGAAATAGTAAGGCTTATTTAGATGGTATTGCTAATTTTATTAGATTTGCTACCGAAAAATCATCAAACAGAGGAAAGATTGTATGTCCTTGTCGAAAATGTTGCAATTGTTCCTCACATACTCCAGAAGTTGTGGAGGAACATTTGGCATGGAAGGGATTCTCATTAGGTTATACAGACAGGGTATTTCACGGAGAATCTTTTATTTCTTCTTCTAGTGAAGCTGCTCAACATGACCCAAGCATTACAGACTACACTAATGTGCAACAAGAAATCATAGGACAAGAAAATATGAGAGGATTGCTCCAAGATGCCTTTGAATTTTCCAATATAATTTTAAATAGTGATTCAATAGTCGTTGAGGATAATATTGAAAATTCTAGTGAAAGAACTACACAACAACATTTGACAAATGTTGATGCAACTTCATATGCAACTTTGATGCAAGATTGTGATCAAGAGCTTTACCCAGGATGCACAAATTTTTCGTAATTCTCTTTTATACTCTAGCTTTTCCATCTCAAATGTTTGAACGGGTGGTCCGGAAAATCTTTCACTATGTTACTCCAACTACTAAAGGATGCTTTTCCGAAGGGCGTTTCATTACCATCATCTTCATATGAAGCTAAAAAGTTAATAAAACAATTATGGCTCGGATACGAAAAAATTCATGCGTGTCCTAATGATTGCATGTTATATTGGAATGAAAGTGTAAACGAAGAAAACTGCCGTACATGTGGAGCTTCAAGGTGGATAATAAATAAAGATGATGAGGATGATTCTGTACAAGAATATGAAAATACAACAAAAAGGAAATAACTGGCAAAAGTATTACGATATTTTTCGTTAATACCGAGATTAAAACGAATTTTTATGTCATCAAAGATGGCTTCCTCCATGAGATGGCATGAAGGTCGAATAAAGGATGGAATCTTAAGACACCCAGCTGATGCTTTGGCATGGAAATCATTCGATTCTCACCATCCGAATTTTGCCTCTGATCCTCGTGGTATAAGACTTGGATTAGCTAGCGACGGATTCAATCCTTTCAGGACAATGAGTTCTACTTATAGCACATGGCCAGTTGTTTTGATTCCTTATAACTTACCGCCATGGTTGTGTATGAAACAATCATCTTTGATATTATCAATGGTTATTCCAGGTGAAAAGGGTCCAGGCAATGATATTGATGTTTTTTTACAACCTCTAATTCATGAATTGAATGAGTTATGGAAAGGCGTTGATGCATTTGATGCTTTCACGAAGCAAAACTTTAATATGCGAGGAGCTCTATTATGGAGTATTAATGATTTTCCTGCTTATGCAAACTTATCTGGTTGGAGTACAAAAGGGCGTTTTGCTTGTCCTTGTTGTGGTATGTCAACTGATTCTCGTTGGTTAGAGCATAGAGGTAAATTCTGCTACATGGGTCATCGTAGATGGTTAGCACAAAATCATCCATTTAGATTTCAAAAAGATGAGTTTGATGGTTCGATAGAGTTACGAACTGCTTGAGCAGCAGCTCTCTGCTGCTCAAGCAGCAGCTCAGGCTGCTGCTTTGAGCAGCAGCTCCTGCTTGCTGCTCAAAGCAGCTCCTTGCTTTCAGAGCAGCTCCTGCTGCTGCTTGCTGCTCAAATTTTTAAAGCTCTAAATTTTTAAAGCTCTAAATTTTTAAAACTCGTAATTTTTAAAGCTCTAAATTTTTACTATTATTTTTCTTTCTTGTAGAGTCAGTTTGTTTTTCCTCGCGATAATAAAGTTGAAGCATGGGTGTTGAAATTAGTAAGTAGAAAATGGAAAGACTACAAGCACGAGCTTAAAGCAAAATATAAAAAGCCTAAAAGTACACAAGCAGAGATTGCTAGTAATGTTCCACCCGAAATTGTGTCACAACAATGGATAGATCTTGTCCGCAATTGGTTTTCGGAGAGAAGTGAGGTAGTTAATTTTGATCAATTAGATGATACTTTTTGCAGTTTACTCATAGTTTTGTACTATAGTTTTGAATTGACATATTTTATTTCTATAGAATCTCTCCAGAATTGAAAAGGCATCTCGTGCAAATCATATAACTCCTCACACAACTGGTTCCAAAAGTTTTGCAAGAACGAGACATGAATTTGTATTAAATTCTTTCTTTATTCTATAAATTTACTTATATATATTTTTATGTTTCTAGTTTCAAGTTGATTTAGTTGAATTATATTTTTGTGCTAAGCATGTTAATATGATTATTGTCAGGTGAAGCAAAATGATAGAGATCCAGGACGTATTGAGTTTTTTGTAATAACTCACAAAACTAAAGATGGAGAATATATTAACAAAGCATCAAATGATTTTGCGGTATTCAAAATGCATTTTGTTTTAACTTTTTTATGCATCAATAAAATTATTTGGCAAGTAATTAATATGTTTATGTATCTTGCTTTAATGTAGGAAGACTTATTGGGAGATCTAACTAAACAAGCGAGCACATCGGAGTTCTCAAATGCCACCAAAGAAATTGAAGATAGTATTTTCAAGGAAAAAAAAAGGAGAAGATCGATATGGTCGTGTGAGGGGCTATGGGATTGGTCCTACACCAACACAAGTTTTTGGAATTCAAGCTCAACTAAGGAATGTAGAGAATGAAAGGCATGATCCAATGAAAGAGGAAGTTCAAAAGTTGCAAGCTCAAATACAAGATATGCAAAAAAAACACGAATCGGAAATGAATGAAATAAAATCTCTATTGCATAGGCTTGTCGGCCAATCTGGAAACTTAGGCATTGAGACAAGAGAATCACCATCACTATAGATGATTTAGATGACTTTGACTTTTTGTTAGTTTTAATTTTGTAAAACTTAGAAGTATCATACTTTTGGAACTAACTTTATATGCAAATAGATTGTTACTGTTTTGACTTAGTAACAAAATACATTTGGAATGAAGTCTATATTTTGACTATTTATTTATATTGTTGTCATTGTGATTAATTCTTTGATTATAAATGTGTATGAGAAATAGATTTTAGTTCTTGAATTTTTATTTGTATTGCATCGGGAAAAAGGAAAACAGGAAAATAGGAAAATAGGCGACACATTAAAGCGTCGTAATATGACTTTTTTCGATGATCATTTGCCGACGCTTTAATGCGTCGACAATAGATTTCTATTACCAACCAAAATAATGATGCTTTCATGCGTCGGGCAAAAGGAAAATAGGCGACGCTTTATAGCGTCGTAATATGACTTTTTTCGATGATCATTTGCCGACGCTTTAATGCGTCGACAATAGATTTCTATTACCAACCAAAATAACGACGCTTTCATGCGTCGGGAAAAAGGAACATAGGCGATGCTTTATAGCATCGTAAATCGATGATCATTTGCCGACGCTTTAATGCGTCGACAATAGATTTCTATTACCGACGAAAATAACGACGCTTTCATGCATCGGTAATAACGCGACGGCATATTTACCGACGCTTTTGTAAGCGTCGCCATATTTCTCTCGTTGCTGTACTTACCGACCCACTTCCCGACGCTTTATAAAGCGTCGGCGACCACATTGCCGACGCTTGTACGCGTCGTTATTTGATTCTAAAAGCGTCGGTATAGATCCCTTTTTTTGTAGTGTGATGATATAATTTATAATCAATTTTTTTATTAAAAATATTATAAAAATTTATTATTTTAAAAATACTTTTAAGAATTTTCTTTTATATTTGTTCATTTACAGGAATAATATATTGTTTTCAATGCATCTTGTTGGACTTGAAGAATTGACTAATGATGAGGATATTTTGCTTGTGTTGAACTCTTAATATCATATTGTGTGTTATTTATAAATTGTGCATTTATATTACACATTTGGAAATTGTAATGTACTAATGATGAGGAGATTTTGCTTAATAAATTATGTATTTATATTACACATTTGAGTTTGTATTTTTTCATATTTAGATATTGCTATTATATGATGTGAATGTTTAATATTGTGTAACACTCTTGACGATCCGCAGCCGATCGATGAAGAGAGTGTTCTGAGATCTGGCTTGGCGGTGAGGATGATAGCTTGATCCGGACGATCCGTCGCTCGATCGAGGATGAACTTGCTCTGAGATCGGGCGTTGGTGAGGATGATGGTAGTTCCAATTTGATCCAGATGATCGAATTGGAGCTTGGTTTGATCGGTTGTGGGGGAATTGAAGGAATTTGGGGAAATTGAGAGAGGGATTTGGAGGAATTGAGAGAGGGATTTGGAGGGATCCGAGGGGAGGAGAGAGAAAGAGTGATTTGGAGGGAAAGATTAAAAGAGAGAAATGATCAATTCATATATTCATGTTTATCTCTTGTACAGTGTTCTATTTATACTGTTCGATTAAAGGGGACTAAATTGTAATTATGTAATAACTAGGGTAGTTATTAGTAGAAATTGTAACAATGTATCTGGGCCTCAATCGGGCTTAATTCGTAGCTCCTATGGGCCACTGGGCTGGGCCGTTCTTCAGTACAGTGCTGCTCCTCTGCATCCTTGGCACCCTCCTCCGCTTGCACTAACCGACCCGTGGAAGCATCCAGAACCGGGTTCGCTCCGCTCCCCATGCCCGATCCGCCGAAGCCTCCCGAACCTCTGACGAGCTGTCACTTCTTACCTACTCTGTACGATACCCTAACTCCCCCTCGCCTTCACCCGGGTTAGCTTCATTCTCTCCATCTCCTCCCCATCTCCACTACTCCATCTTCTCTCTTCTCTACTGTGCACTATACCACCTCCTACCTCTCCACCTCATACGCTTCTTCTCCAGATTGTAACACTCCACCTCCCTTGAAAGGATCCTTGTCCTCAAGGATCGAGGGTAGGATACCTGGTCTTCATCTCCTCATAATCCTCCCAAGTGGCCTTCTCGGGACCCAAGTTGCTCCACTTGACAAGTATTTGGGTAACGGCTATATTCCCGCGCTTCATCAGTCTCCTTGCTAAGATCTGCTCTGGTCGGGTGGCTAGCTGACCATCTTCTCCGCCTTCAAGATGCATCTCAGAATGTTGCTCCGTTTGGGGTAATCCCCTTTTAAGTTGCGAGACATGGAAAGTAGGATGAACCTTGGCACCTTCCGGTAGTTTCAGCCGATAGGCTACCGGACCAACCCTTTGGAGTATTTCGTAAGGTCCAAAGTACTTGGAGGTAAGCTTCAAGCTCTTGCGCACCGCTACGCTGCTCTGCCGGTAAGGTTGTAGCTTGAGGTATACCTTTTCGCCTACCTTGTACTCTTTATCTATTCTTCCTCTGTCTGCGTTTTGCTTCATGCGGTTTTGGGCCACCCTGAGCCTCTCTTTTAGGACTTGTAGTATATGTTCTCTATCTCTTCTCCACTCTCTAACTGTGGGCCCGATCTCTGCTGCTGCCTGAGATATAGTGGTTACGGGTGGTTTATACCCATAGAGAGCTTCAAAAGGTGTCATCCCTAAGGAGGAGTGGTGGCTGGTATTATACCACCACTCAGCCAGGGACAACCACCTTGACCACTTACTCGGTTGCTCAGAACACATGCATCTTAGGTATGTTTCAAGGCACCTATTCACCCTCTCAGTTTGGCCGTCGGTTTGGGGGTGGTAATCCGTGCTCATGTGCAGCTTCACTCCAGAGATTTTGAATAGCCCTTGCCAAAATTCACTGGTGAATACTTTGTCTCTATCTGAGATAATTTCTTTAGGCATACCATGCAATTTGTAGATGGTGTTAAGGAATGCCTTAGCAACTGTATAGGCTGTATAGGGATGGGTTAGAGGAATGAAATGTGCATATTTAGTTAACTTGTCTACCACTACCAGTATAGTGTCTCGGGTCTCAGATTTTGGCAGTGATTCAATAAAATCCATGCTTACTACTTGCCAGGCTTGAGTAGGTATGGGTAGAGGCTGTAGCAAGCCTGCATAGGGAGTCCCATCAACCTTGTTTCTAATGCATACTTCACATGATTTCACCCTGTCCTCCACATCCAATTTTAACCCTGGCCAATAGAAGTATGGTTTAATTCTTCTGTAAGTGTTGTCCACACCTGAATGACCACCTAGAGCTGAAGAGTGAAGTTGATCCAAATGATTAGCATGTTCCACTAAATCTTTGCTATAAATGAGAATATCATCAAAGAAGACAAGTACAAATTTTCTTAGATATGGTTGGAAAACCTCATTCATCACTGCCTGAAATGTGGCTGGGGCATTGGTTAAGCCAAAAGGCATAACCAAGAATTCGTAATGCCCAGCATGTGTTCTAAATGCAGTTTTCTCGATGTCATTCTCATGCATCCTGATTTGATGGTAGCCTGATCTTAGATCAATCTTAGAGAACCATTTCGACCCCCCTAGCTCATCCAATAAGTCATCAATAATGGGTATAGGATACTTATCTTTTATAGTGGCTTGATTCAGTTTCCTATAATCCATGCACATTCTCCAGCTTTGATCTTTTTTCTTTACTAATAGCACTGGGGATGCATAAGGGCTAGTGCTTTTCCTAATGAATTGTGAATTCAATAGATCAGCTACTTGCTTATCTACTTCCCCTTTCTGCTCATAACTATGCCTGTAAGGTCTGGTATTAAGAGGGTTGGTTCCTGGCTGTAAAGGGATCTTATGATCCTGTTCCCTTTTTGGGGGCAATCCTTTTGGTTCTTGGAAAACTCTTGCATGCAGATCCAGCACCTTTTGTATCAACTCTGGTATGGTCTCCTCACAACTCTTGGTATTATCCCTGAGTTGGGCTATGGCACAGCAGTTGCCCTGCAGACTTGCCTTAATCCACTGCTTAGCTCCTATGGTTTTGAGCTTGGCTCCTTCAGTGATTCCTTCTATAGTTATTGATTTTCCATCATTGCTGAAAGTGATTGAGTGATTAGAGTAGTCAAAGGTCACTCTTCCATATATTTTGAGCCAGTCAATGCCATGTATTATGCTAGGGCCATCAAGTCTAATGACCCTGAGATCAGTCTGATAAGGCTCCCCATGCATTAACCACTGAAATCCAGAACACTTTAGCTTACTCAATACCTTATGACCATTAGCCACTGTGACTATAAGGGGTGTAGCTGCAGTCATGCTGGCTTTCATCTCTTTAGCTATTTGATAGTCTATGAAGCTGTGAGTACTCCCAGTATCAATGAGAAGTACTAGTGGTTTGCCCCCACATTCCCCTTGTACCTTGATGGTTTCCTGGGGCACTTCACCACTAAGAGCATGGACAGAGATTGCTCTTTTATCTGTTTCAGTTTGCTATTCTTCTTATTCTTCTTGGAGCATTACCTCATCAAACACTTCTTCTATTTCTGCTTCTCCCTCCATCTGATTTAAAGTTTTACCTTGACATTGATGCCCTGAGAAATACTTATCACCACATTTAAAACACAACCCAGCTGCTCTCCTCTGTTCTATCAATTGCCTGTTAGCACCAGGTTGCCAAGTTGAATTTCTGTAAATAGTGGGTTTACTGTCCTCAGCTCCTTTTGTGTTGCCTTTCTGATTGTAAGTTTTGGGTGCTTGGTACCCTGATATAGGTCCATTGCCTGATCTATACATGTTCTTGTGCTTTTTCCACATCATAGATAAGGCTTGCTTATGTAGTTTAGCTTGCTCAAATACTTCTTCCAATGTAGTTGGGTTAGAGAGGTCTATAAAGGGAACTAGCTCTTCCTTGAGTCCACTGATATAACTCTGAATGAAGTGTTCTTCACTCAATGTGGGATTCAAATACAACATTCTAGCCCTTAGATCTTCAAACCTCTCCTGGTAAGCCTCTACACTTGCGGTTTGTTCCAGTTTGTTAAATTCTCTAACCAGTTTCTTCATAGATGCCCCATCAAACCTCCTGCAGATGGCATCTGCAAAATCTACCCATTCCAACTCTGATTTGTCAATCATATAACCCTCCTTCTGTAGTGGCCCTGATTCCCATGCAACGTTCTTCCGATGAATCCACTGTTAGAACACCTATCATTGGTGTATCTGGCCCATGGTGCATCAATAGGATGCCACTGATGGACCCTGTGTGATATTATTTGCTGTGTTGGCTTTCGGCTGGGTTTGCCGAAATTTCGGAAAAGAATTAGGCCAAACAGAGGTCGGAAATGGATTCGGCACGGAAAAACGCTTGAAAACGGCTATTTGCTTGTTAAATTCTGAGTCCGGATGCCCAAAAACGGACTCCCGGAAGTTTTCCGCGCATTTTGGTGCATGGGAACAGCCGTGGACCAGCCCCTGCCACGTGGCAGCTTCTGATTGGGCCGGCGCATACCGCTCGGTCCACAGAGCTTGGGCGCTGGTGCATGGACCGGCGCCTGGACACGTGGCGGCTGCCCATTGGCGGGCTCACGCGGCTTGGTCCACGGGGGCGCGCGGTTGGTGCAGTGGACCGGGGCGGGCCACGTGGCTTCTTCTGGTTGGTCGGTCCATACGCACCTGGCGTATGCGACGCGGCACAGTGCCACGTGGCAGACGCCGGTTGGCGGGTCAACGCACGCGCGACAGCGCGTGGACCGCGCCGGGCGCGGCGCACGATGGACCCGCCGGGCCACGTGTCGCCCGCTGGTTGGCGGGCGCAGCGACCCGGGTGGGCCGCCGTGAACCGCGGCCCGTGGTCGCCGCCGTGGACCTCGCTACACGTGGCGCGCCATGATTGGTGGGCGCATGTGCGCCGGGCGCGGGGAGCGCGGGGCCTGGACACGTGGCGGCCATCGGGTGGCCCCGCACCGCTGTCCCCTGTTCGGGGGGACACGTGGCGGCACCGGATCAATCCGGGCGCGCACAGTGTTGGGCCGGGCCCAACACTGTAGGCGCCCGAATGTTCCGGGCGCCCGAAAGTGGGCCCGAAAGCCCCTTTGACTTGTCTTTTGGGCTGATTTCGGGTGAGGCCTATAAATAGGCCCCTTGGGGCTCGTTTTTGAAGCTTTTCCCGAGAGTTTTAGCCCCTGAGCCCTTTACCAATTTTCTTTCTCTCCCTCTTGTGCATCTTCCGGCGAAGGTTCAGAATTTTTGGAGGCCGCGACGACGGCGACTTCTACATCGGGGTGCGGAGCGACGATCTACTGTTGGAGGCCCATTTTCGTCGCAGTTTAGTCTGGGAGGTCTACCGGGCTACCCCGACATTATTTTTGGACGATTTCTGCGGTGACGGTTTCGTAAGAGGTAAATCTACATTTTTCGTGTTGGACACTTTTTCTGGATCCGAGCTTTTCTTGGGGTTCTGGGTACATTTTTAACCCCCTTTGCGACTGTTGGTTGATTTGGACAGCACCTACTTGTCGGATTTTTATCTCCTCATCCGGACATCGGAATTCGACGTTTCAGGACTCTATCGACATCTACTCTTCGCGAGGATCGCCGTCATATTTTTATTAGAATTTTTGGAGGAAGTTTTTCAGGTGAAAATTTCGTGTGAATGGGACTGTTCATCACAGATTTTGGGATTTTGGAATTTGTGTGGTTTAAAGTGTAATTTTGGTGTATGTTTGTACCCAGGAGTTTGTGAGCACTTCTACCGTGTTGTTGGCTTGGTGGGATTTGTGATTTGACAGTTGTGGGCTTTCTCAGCTGTACGATTCCGGACAGTTAGCACTTTCAGGTGGGTGACCTTGCTTCCAAGAACTCTGGACTGTGTACTAATTCTATGTGTGTAGGATCATGCATGTTAGAAATTGGAGTATTAGCATGTGTAAAACTGTATGTTGTATCTTGTATATCAGTTGTTGAATCTTTTGATTCCGGCACTATGTTAAGTAATGAAATCTTGGAATTTGACCTAGCACCCCTGTCATATGTATCATGTTCAGCCAGTCTGTAGAAAAACTCCAACTTGGGCTAGGTTTTTATTGCTCTAGACATTCCACATCACGATACTTCATTTCACTTTGGACTTAGCTTTTCCTCGCCCGAGTTGTGGGCCGAGAGGTCGGGTGATTGTGGGATGCATTTGCACTCGTGTCTGGGGACCGAGTGGAGTTGATAGCAGTCTTTAGATTTGATTTCTTTGGGAGAGTGATAGTGATGGTAGATCTGGGTTCTTGGAAACTGTCAGAGAGACAGTGAGTTTCAGCTGTGTAGATTCCAGCCAGTGAGTGAGTCAGTGATTTGTTTGGTGGTCGATCTTATTGATCGAGGATTGGATCATAGCCTGCATGAGCCACATTAGAGCTTTACAGTGATACTTTACAGTGATACTTATGGGTTACTTTGACTCGAGCGGGTCGCTCCCCTCGAGGGCCACTCCGGAGTAGGCGAGACCGGGTTGTGTACCGGCGTGAGTTTGAGATGTTCTTTAGCGACTTGTTGTTGCAGTGGTCCCTCTGGCTGTGCTTTCGTTGGCAGCCACGGACGCCCTACGTAAGTCCGCTCCTCCGGGACGTAACGGCAGTAGGTTGGCGCAGGTTTGACTGGACCCGATGTGGCAGTCAGTTTTGATTGGGTGATCAGGGAGGAGAGTTAGTTGTGGCATTATGTTCTTTCTGTTCCACTGTTGAGCATCTAGATAGAGGCATAGTAGCTGTAGAGTTACTTTTCCCCGCTTTCCTTATAGCACTGCATATGTTACTTTTGCCTCTGGTAGACTTAGTGGGCAGACCGTCGGGCTTGTTGGCGGCACCCACTGAGAACTACTGTGGGATGTAGTTCTCACACCCGTCGTGGTGTTTTCTCCCCAGGGACTTCTGCTCCAGTTCCTGCAGCTCTTGTTGCTGATCCAGCTCCTTCTGACCGAGGTAAGGGCGTCGCGAGATAGATCCCCTCCTGTCCTCTTCAGTGTGTGAGTAGATGTACCCCAGTTCCATTTTGGTGTGTGTTATGTCGAGTGACTTTTGTAGTGAGGTTTTGAGTTGTACCTTCCTTTCCTGCTTTTATGAGAGACTCCTGTATTCTGGTGAGGTTGGTCTGTATATTTAAGAGTTGTAGTTTTATTTTATGTATTTTTTTCCAGCTTTTCTCTTTCAGCTCTGATATCTGCTAGTGTAGATGTTTTCTTGCAGGTTAGTCGCTACGCCTATACGGGGCTTCCCGTATGGGCGGCGGATCTGTTGGCGAGCCGGGGCGCAGTATCGCCCCGGGGCGTGACAGATTAGAGTGGTATCAGAGCCTAGGATGTAGGTCTTGGAGGACTTAGGAACCCTAGGCATGTGGTTGGACCCTAGGATGACTCGCGTGAGAGCCGTGATTTTAGCGAGAGTCCTGATTGGATTTCTAACTCTCCCGAGCGGTTCGGGGTGAGCGATTGACATGTCTTCCTTCGGTGGCAACTATGTTGGCTGCAGACAACATAGTACTTCAGAAAGGGGGACATGCCTTCTGACTTTCGCTAGATTGGGTCGAGAGATGATTTGGGTTCTGATTGTTTGCCTTGTCCCTCAGGTGGGGATGCCTCCTCGACGCTCGATGGTGACGCGTTCGCAGCCTTCGTCCTCTGAGCCCGAGCAGGAGGACTCGGGGCAGGGACAGGAGAGCGAGGTTTTGGAGCTCCGTGCCCAGGTGGCACAGTTGGCTGAGGCGTCTCGACGCCAGGAGGAGGCTGTGAGTCGGTTGACGCTCTTGTTGGAGCAGAGAGCGCAGCCGGCGGTGGTACCCCCTGAGAGTTCTCCGGTGCCTTCTTCCCCTGTGGTGGCACCCCCGGTTGTGCAGCCTGCACCAGCAATTCCGGCTGAGCCTGTTTCCAGTAGGCCACCGTCTGGGACGTCGGGATCTTTGACTTTGGCAGAGCAGCAGGTTTTGGTGGGTCTTTTGTTGAGGTTTCGCAAGTTTGATCCACCCCGCTTTTCGGGCATGAGTGCTGAGCCGTGGGCGGCTGAGTCTTGGGTTACAGCTATGGAGCGCCATTTCGAGAGCCTTTTTATTGATGAGAGGTTTCGAGTTCTGTTGGCTACTCATTTTCTGGAGAGCAACGCCGAGGCCTGGTGGCGGCGTGTGCGACCCGCAGGTCCGCCTGGGACCCAGTTTATCTCTTGGGCAGAGTTTCGCGGTATGCTTCTTGGGGCCTTCTTTCCCGAGAGTGTTCGACAGAGCTTGGAGGAGCAGCTGAGGAATCTCCGCCAGGGAGATAGGCCCGTACACGCGTACATAGCCGATTTCAATCGGCTGTTGGCTAGTATGCCCCACGTGGCCAGAGATGAGACCCACCGGATCTACATGTTCGAGAGAGGGTTGCGTCGGGACATTTATCAGTTGGTCCGCTCCCTCAGATTACAGACTTTAGAGGCCTCGATGGAGCAGGCACTTTATGTGGAGGGTGGTGAGGCCGTGATGGCAGAGGTGACTCCAGCCCCCGTTGTGACTCCTGGGGCGAAGCGCCCGGCGCAGTTTGAGGAGGGGCAGTCGAGTAGACAGGGACCCCCGAGACCACCCCGTTTCCACTCTCAGGGACGGGGGTATCAGGGGCGGCAGAGATCTGGGGGATCTCGTCAGTTCCAGCAGCAGCAGCAGCAGCGTCGACCACCTCGACAGCAGCAGTCTTCGCAGCAGCAGCAGTCTTCGCAGCAGCAGCAGACTTCGCGGCAGCCGCGCCCCGACCGTTGTATCATCTGTGGAGGACCGCACTCACCAGCCCAGTGCCCGCAGGGTCGGGACCGCTGTTTCCGTTGCGGGCAGACCGGTCACTTCGCGAGGGCGTGCCCCAGGACAGGTTACCCAGCTCCTTCATCAGCTTCTGCATCCTTCGTTCCTCGTCAGTCAGCAGGACCTTCGGCGACCTCCGGTAGGCCAGATTTTGCTCCATCGTCCTCGCGACAGCCAGAGCGACATCCCCCGGCGCCGAGCGGTCGAGTCTATGCCGCTCAGGTAGAGGATGCTACAGCAGCAGAGCATGTCGTCGCAGGTATTATTTTGATTTCTGCAGTTCGTACTCGTACTCTCTTTGATACCGGTGCATCGCATTCTTTTATCAGTAGAGCATTTGCATCCCTTCATGGTATAGAGGTAGTTTCTTTATCGCATGCATTAGAGGTTCAGATACCAGATCATGTCTTGCATGTCGAGGAGTATTGTAGGGATTGCCCTGTGCAGTTGGGATCCTGGATTTTGCCGGCAGACTTGCTTGTCTTGCGGCAGCTCCAGGATTTCGACGTCGTGCTAGGTATGGATTGGTTGTCGAGGTACTATGCTGTTATAGACTGCAGAGAGAGGACGGTGACCCTCCGCGAGCCTGGACAGGAGGAGTTCGTCTTCAGAGGCTGCCAGAGCACCTTCTTTGCGATGACTGTTTCTTCGGCGAGGGCTAGGCGGATGATTAGTAGGGGCTGCACCGCTTTCTTAGCGACGATTGTGGAGGTGCCTACGGCGGCACTGGGACTCGAGGATATTCCTGTTGTCCGCGAGTTCCCAGATGTGTTTCCCCCTGAGTTGACGACGATGCCGCCGGAGAGGGAGGTGGAGTTTGTGATTGATGTGGTACCGGGAACCGCACCAATCTCGAAGGCGCCGTATAGGATGGCACCTGCCGAGTTGAGGGAGTTGAAGGCCCAGCTTCAGGATCTTATGGATAGGGGCTTTGTCAGGCCTAGTGTTTCTCCGTGGGGAGCGCCAGTTTTATTTGTGAAGAAGAAGGATGGGTCGCTTCGTTTGTGTGTGGATTATCGGGAGTTGAATAAAGTGACCATCCGGAACAAGTACCCTCTTCCATGGATAGATGATTTATTTGATCAGTTGCAGGGAGCCACAGTGTTTTCGAAGATTGATCTTCAGTCAGGTTACCACCAGTTGAGGGTGAGGGCCGAGGACATCCCTAAGACGGCTTTTCGATCCCGGTATGGGCATTATGAGTTTACGGTTATGCCGTTTGGTTTGACTAATGCCCCAGCTGCATTCATGGATTTGATGAACCGGGTATTTCAGCCGTACTTAGACTTGTTTGTGGTTGTGTTCATTGATGACATCTTGATCTACTCCCGGAGCGAGGTGGATCATGAGGAGCACTTGAGGATAGTGCTGCAGCTTCTACGTGAGAAGAAGCTGTATGCCAAGCTTAAGAAGTGCGAGTTTTGGCTTCGGGAGGTTGCATTTTTGGGCCACTTGGTATCAGCCGCAGGAGTGGCAGTTGACCCGACGAAGATTGATACAGTTCGGGATTGGCCGAGACCGACGACGGTGACGGAGGTCCGGAGCTTTCTGGGCTTGGCAGGCTACTACCGTCGGTTTGTAGAGGGCTTTGCGAAGCTCTCTACTCCCCTGACCTGTTTGACTAGGAAGGGGATGAGGTTCATTTGGACTGAGCAGTGTCAGCGGAGTTTTGAGGAGCTGAAGAAGAGACTGATTTCAGCACCAGTTCTTACACTGCCAGTGATGGGAGATGGCTACGTGATTTACAGTGACGCCTCGCACAGCGGTTTGGGTTGTGTCTTGATGCAGCATGGGAGGGTAATTGCTTATGCTTCACGGCAATTAAAGGATTATGAGAAGAATTACCCTACTCATGATTTAGAGCTGGCAGCTGTGGTGTTCGCATTGAAGCTGTGGCGGCATTACCTCTACGGTGAGCATTGTGAGATCTACACGGATCATAAGAGCTTAAAGTATCTGTTTACTCAAAAGGAGCTGAACCTGAGGCAACGCCGGTGGTTGGAGTTACTGAAGGATTACGATGTGAGTATCCTCTATCATCCCGGCAAGGCCAATGTGGTAGCAGATGCTTTGAGTCGGAGGTCAGTGCAGAGCTTGAGCATGTTGGTCACGCAGCAGGCCCCGTTGATTGAGCAGTTGAGGCGACTCCAGATTGAGGTTGTATCCCCTGGGGTCTCTGCTAGACTGATGTCTATGGTCTTGCAGCCCACTCTGTTGGACAGGATTAGGGAGACGCAGAGTGAGGACCCCCACTTGGAGAGGATTAGATCACAGATTCAGGCAGATCTTATAGGGGATTTTACAGTGGATAGCTCGGGAGTACTGCGGTACAGGGACCGAGTGTGTGTGCCTTCGGATTCAGAGATCAGAGACCAGATTTTGGGTGAGGCTCATTATACACCTTATACCATTCATCCTGGTGGTACTAAGATGTATAAGGACCTCAAGGCACATTTTTGGTGGTCCGGAATGAAGCGGGACGTTGGAAGATTTGTGGCTCACTGTCTAACTTGCCAGCAAGTGAAGGCAGAGCACCGGGTTCCTGCTGGCAAGTTACAAAGTCTTCCAATTCCCGAGTGGAAATGGGACCACATCACCATGGACTTTGTTACAGGGCTGCCGAGAGCACAGAGTGGAGCCGATGCGATTTGGGTTATTGTTGATAGACTCACCAAGTCTGCGCATTTCTTGCCTGTTCAGATGACTTGGTCATTGGAGCGTCTGGCACAGTTGTATTTGGACGAGATAGTGAGGCTACACGGGATACCTGCGTCGATTGTTTCAGATCGGGATCCGAGGTTTGTGTCACGATTCTGGGGGAGTTTACAGTCAGCTTTGGGGACCCAGCTCAGATTCAGCACTGCATTCCACCCACAGACTGATGGCCAGTCTGAGCGCACTATACAGACCCTCGAGGATATGCTGAGAGCGTGCGTTATGGATTTTGGAGGGGGGTGGTACCGACACTTATCTTTGGTTGAGTTTGCGTACAACAACAGCTATCAGGCGAGCATTCAGATGGCTCCGTTTGAGGCGTTGTATGGACGTAAGTGTCGGTCACCCTTGTATTGGAGTGATGTGGGTGAGAGGAGGACTTTGGGACCAGATCTTCTTTTGGAGGCTGAGGAGAAAGTCAGAGTTATTCGTCGACACCTTGAGGTGGCCCAGAGTCGTCAGAAGAGTTATGCAGATACTCGACGGCGAGACCTAGAGTTTCAGATTGGTGACCATGTATTCTTAAAGGTCTCGCCTTCGAAAGGGGTCCGGAGATTTGGAGTGCGTGGGAAGCTTAGTCCCCGTTTTGTTGGACCCTTTGAGGTACTTGAGAGGGTAGGCCCTGTGGCTTATAGAGTTGCTCTTCCTCCACGTTTGGCCGGTGTACACGATGTTTTTCATGTCTCAGCCCTGAGGAGATATGTCTTTGATCCGTCGCATGTGGTTGACTTCACTCCCTTGGAGATCGGTGAGGACCTGGTTTATGAGGAGCGCCCGTTGCGGATTCTTGCTCGTGAGGTGAGGGAATTGCGCAACCGAGCCATCCCGTATGTGAAGATCTTATGGAGCAATCACGAAGAGCGAGAGGCTACTTGGGAGCTAGAGACAGAG
The DNA here is from genome assembly GCA_029204045.2 of Tillandsia leiboldiana. NCBI lineage: Eukaryota > Viridiplantae > Streptophyta > Magnoliopsida > Poales > Bromeliaceae > Tillandsia > Tillandsia leiboldiana. The sequence continues at coordinate 48,385,657 of CM055065.1, forward strand.
ATGAGATCTGCTTACCCTTTTCTGTTCGAGACTACTGGTTGAGGTACGCCTATTCTACCTTACTTTGTTTCGAGGACGAAACTTCCTTTTAGTGGGGGAGGATGTAGTGGCCCTGATTCCCATGCAACGTTCTTCCGATGAATCCACTGTTAGAACACCTATCATTGGTGTATCTGGCCCATGGTGCATCAATAGGATGCCACTGATGGACCCTGTGTGATATTATTTGCTGTGTTGGCTTTCGGCTGGGTTTGCCGAAATTTCGGAAAAGAATTAGGCCAAACAGAGGTCGGAAATGGATTCAGCACGGAAAAACGCTTGAAAACGGCTATTTGCTTGTTAAATTCTGAGTCCGGATGCCCAAAAACGGACTCCCGGAAGTTTTCCGCGCATTTTGGTGCATGGGAACAGCCGTGGACCAGCCCCTGCCACGTGGCAGCTTCTGATTGGGCCGGCGCATACCGCTCGGTCCACAGAGCTTGGGCGCTGGTGCATGGACCGGCGCCTGGACACGTGGCGGCTGCCCATTGGCGGGCTCACGCGGCTTGGTCCACGGGGGCGCGCGGTTGGTGCAGTGGACCGGGGCGGGCCACGTGGCTTCTTCTGGTTGGTCGGTCCATACGCACCTGGCGTATGCGACGCGGCACAGTGCCACGTGGCAGACGCCGGTTGGCGGGTCAACGCACGCGCGACAGCGCGTGGACCGCGCCGGGCGCGGCGCACGATGGACCCGCCGGGCCACGTGTCGCCCGCTGGTTGGCGGGCGCAGCGACCCGGGTGGGCCGCCGTGAACCGCGGCCCGTGGTCGCCGCCGTGGACCTCGCTACACGTGGCGCGCCATGATTGGTGGGCGCATGTGCGCCGGGCGCGGGGAGCGCGGGGCCTGGACACGTGGCGGCCATCGGGTGGCCCCGCACCGCTGTCCCCTGTTCGGGGGGACACGTGGCGGCACCGGATCAATCCGGGCGCGCACAGTGTTGGGCCGGGCCCAACACTGTAGGCGCCCGAATGTTCCGGGCGCCCGAAAGTGGGCCCGAAAGCCCCTTTGACTTGTCTTTTGGGCTGATTTCGGGTGAGGCCTATAAATAGGCCCCTTGGGGCTCGTTTTTGAAGCTTTTCCCGAGAGTTTTAGCCCCTGAGCCCTTTACCAATTTTCTTTCTCTCCCTCTTGTGCATCTTCCGGCGAAGGTTCAGAATTTTTGGAGGCCGCGACGACGGCGACTTCTACATCGGGGTGCGGAGCGACGATCTACTGTTGGAGGCCCATTTTCGTCGCAGTTTAGTCTGGGAGGTCTACCGGGCTACCCCGACATTATTTTTGGACGATTTCTGCGGTGACGGTTTCGTAAGAGGTAAATCTACATTTTTCGTGTTGGACACTTTTTCTGGATCCGAGTTTTTCTTGGGGTTCTGGGTACATTTTTAACCCCCTTTGCGACTGTTGGTTGATTTGGACAGCACCTACTTGTCGGATTTTTATCTCCTCATCCGGACATCGGAATTCGACGTTTCAGGACTCTATCGACATCTACTCTTCGCGAGGATCGCCGTCATATTTTTATTAGAATTTTTGGAGGAAGTTTTTCAGGTGAAAATTTCGTGTGAATGGGACTGTTCATCACAGATTTTGGGATTTTGGAATTTGTGTGGTTTAAAGTGTAATTTTGGTGTATGTTTGTACCCAGGAGTTTGTGAGCACTTCTACCGTGTTGTTGGCTTGGTGGGATTTGTGATTTGACAGTTGTGGGCTTTCTCAGCTGTACGATTCCGGACAGTTAGCACTTTCAGGTGGGTGACCTTGCTTCCAAGAACTCTGGACTGTGTACTAATTCTATGTGTGTAGGATCATGCATGTTAGAAATTGGAGTATTAGCATGTGTAAAACTGTATGTTGTATCTTGTATATCAGTTGTTGAATCTTTTGATTTCGGCACTATGTTAAGTAATGAAATCTTGGAATTTGACCTAGCACCCCTGTCATATGTATCATGTTCAGCCAGTCTGTAGAAAAACTCCAACTTGGGCTAGGTTTTTATTGCTCTAGACATTCCACATCACGATACTTCATTTCACTTTGGACTTAGCTTTTCCTCGCCCGAGTTGTGGGCCGAGAGGTCGGGTGATTGTGGGATGCATTTGCACTCGTGTCTGGGGACCGAGTGGAGTTGATAGCAGTCTTTAGATTTGATTTCTTTGGGAGAGTGATAGTGATGGTAGATCTGGGTTCTTGGAAACTGTCAGAGAGACAGTGAGTTTCAGCTGTGTAGATTCCAGCCAGTGAGTGAGTCAGTGATTTGTTTGGTGGTCGATCTTATTGATCGAGGATTGGATCATAGCCTGCATGAGCCACATTAGAGCTTTACAGTGATACTTTACAGTGATACTTATGGGTTACTTTGACTCGAGCGGGTCGCTCCCCTCGAGGGCCACTCCGGAGTAGGCGAGACCGGGTTGTGTACCGGCGTGAGTTTGAGATGTTCTTTAGCGACTTGTTGTTGCAGTGGTCCCTCTGGCTGTGCTTTCGTTGGCAGCCACGGACGCCCTACGTAAGTCCGCTCCTCCGGGACGTAACGGCAGTAGGTTGGCGCAGGTTTGACTGGACCCGATGTGGCAGTCAGTTTTGATTGGGTGATCAGGGAGGAGAGTTAGTTATGGCATTATGTTCTTTCTGTTCCACTGTTGAGCATCTAGATAGAGGCATAGTAGCTGTAGAGTTACTTTTCCCCGCTTTCCTTATAGCACTGCATATGTTACTTTTGCCTCTGGTAGACTTAGTGGGCAGACCGTCGGGCTTGTTGGCGGCACCCACTGAGAACTACTGTGGGATGTAGTTCTCACACCCGTCGTGGTGTTTTCTCCCCAGGGACTTCTGCTCCAGTTCCTGCAGCTCTTGTTGCTGATCCAGCTCCTTCTGACCGAGGTAAGGGCGTCGCGAGATAGATCCCCTCCTGTCGTCTTCAGTGTGTGAGTAGATGTACCCCAGTTCCATTTTGGTGTGTGTTATGTCGAGTGACTTTTGTAGTGAGGTTTTGAGTTGTACCTTCCTTTCCTGCTTTTATGAGAGACTCCTATATTCTGGTGAGGTTGGTCTGTATATTTAAGAGTTGTAGTTTTATTTTATGTATTTTTTTCCAGCTTTTCTCTTTCAGCTCTGATATCTGCTAGTGTAGATGTTTTCTTGCAGGTTAGTCGCTACGCCTATACGGGGCTTCCCGTATGGGCGGCGGATCTGTTGGCGAGCCGGGGCGCAGTATCGCCCCGGGGCGTGACACCTTCCGTCTATGGGCCTTGCCAACAAAATGCATAGTAGCTATTTCCACCCACTGTTCCTCTAGAATTTGATATAACTTGAAGAACTGTTCACTCTTGCTTAGCCATTCTCTTGGCTCTTCACCTCCAAATGTGGGGTAATCCAATTTGGGATAAGGAACATAATGCTGCTGCCTATGATTTTGCTGGATGGTCTGATTTTCTGTTCCCAATTGTGGTGTGGGCAGTACTCCTTTGCCCCTGTCATCTCTGTAAGTATTTTTGGTGCTACTTCCTGGCATTCCTGAGCACCCCACTCTACCTTCCTTAATCTAGAAGGATGGCATTGGTTCAGTTTTGTGGGAATTTGCTTGAGAGCCTAACATCTTCATCAATTGCTCATGTCTTCTAACTGATTCTAACTGCTGAGCTTCAAACCTCTGTTGACTCAACAATTGAATTTCATCCAACTGATGCCCTATTGTGCCAAATCTCTGGTTATACTCACTACCAAATTGCTGCAACTTACTTTCAATGAGGGTATGGCACTCAGTGGACATAGATTGTATTCTCTCCTCAAGATTTTTGATCTGTTCATTCATGTCTTTAAGTCTGGTTCCCTCTGCCATTTCTATGAGGTATGGTTCTTTTGGGTTGTAATGAAATCTATTGTATTTAGATTTCCCAATCTTGGAATTGTGGATTGCTAATATTTCTTCCTTCTTCTTTACTCAGATGGAATCGATGCAACAAGATATGGGAGTAAGAATCAAAGCAAATTTGGAGAGATCTCGATACCTTCCAACTAGTGGAATACTGGTTGACTAATGTGCGGATGTGGGAATTGGTGGTAATTTGCTTGATTCTGATGCTTGTGAGCTTTGATTGCTATGATTCTCAGATCTGTGGTTTGTTGCTTCAATCTGTTGCTTGTTGCCTCGATTTGTTGCCTGTTGCCTCGATTGTTGCTTGCTCACGATCCCTGGGATCGGAACAGCTTTGATACCAATTTGTAACACTCTTGACGATCCGCAGCCGATCGATGAAGAGATTGTTCTGAGATCTGGCTTGGCGGTGAGGATGATAGCTTGATCCGGACGATCCGTCGCTCGATCGAGGATGAACTTGCTCTGAGATCGGGCGTCGGTGAGGATGATGGTAGTTCCAATTTGATCCAGATGATCGAATTGGAGCTTGGTTTGATCGGTTGTGGGGGAATTGAAGGAATTTGGGGGAATTGAGAGAGGGATTTAGAGGAATTGAGAGAGGGATTTGGAGGGATCCGAGGGGAGGAGAGAGAAAGAGTGATTTGGAGGGAAAGATTAAAAGAGAGAAATGATCAATTCATATATTCATGTTTTTCTCTTGTACAGTGTTCTATTTATACTGTTCAGTTAAAGGGGACTAAATTGTAATTATGTAATAACTAGGGTAGTTATTAGTAGAAATTGTAACAATGTATCTGGGCCTCAATCGGGCTTAATTCGTAGCTCCTGTGGGCCACTGGGCTGGGCCGTTCTTCAGTACAGTGCTGCTCCTCTGCATCCTTGGCACCCTCCTCCGCTTGCACTAACCGACCCGTGGAAGCATCCAGAACCGGGTTCTGCTCCGCTCCCCATGCCCGATCCGCCGAAGCCTCCCGAACCTCTGACGAGCTGTCGCTTCTTACCTACTCTGTACGATACCCTAACTCCCCCTCGCCTTCACTCGGGTTAGCTTCATTCTCTCCATCTCCTCCCTATCTCCACTACTCCATCTTCTCTCTTCTCTACTGTGCACTATACCACCTCCTACCTCTCCAGCTCATACGCTTCTTCTCCCGATTGTAACATATTGTATTTGAATGTATATTTTAAAAATTAAGATTTTAGTATAATATGCTTTCAAATTTGTTAAATATTATTTTTTGATTTGGAATCAGATTTTCGGGTTCGGATTCGGGTTTCAAATTTTTGGTTGGATTTGGATATGAATTTTTAAAATTCGTCGAATTCAGATTCGGATTTGAATTTTGGGTTTGATAGTCGGGTTCGGATTCTGATTTTTAAAAATCCGATCCGTTGACATTCGGCGGCGAATTAAATCTTGTGTGGGGCATTGGAGAGAGACGATGGCTCGAAAAAACTAACAGAGAGAGACGAATTTCGAGCGGAGAATAAAAAAAAAAAAATAATAATTATTATTATTTTGTACAAATTAGTCATATATTTATTCTAATTTTATTTTATATATTTTTAATCAAATTTTATTTTATCTAATAATTTTAGATGGGCCTCCATACCGAAGAGAAGCTAAATATATTTCGGTCGTGAGAGCTTCTCACCGAACCAGACTATCGCTACAATGTACTTCCGCTGCCTCCTTTCCACCGCCGCCACCATTCCCCTCCCTCTGCCGCCCGCCGCCGCCGCCGCCGCCGCCGCCGCCCGACGCGGCGGAGCCACCCTCCAGCTTTCCCGCCCTCCCATCGCCGCCGCCGGGGATCTCATCTCTTCCGCCCGAAATCGCTGGCCCCTCCGCGCCGCCGCCGCATCATCGGAGAGCACACCGCATCCTCCCGATTCCGACGCCCGCTTAAGGTTCTATCTCGCTCCTTCTCTTACTTACACTCCTTGTAATCATATCTGAAGAGAACTCGATTGATTTCGTGTCACAAGAATTTAACATTTCTCGTTGAATTATTGTCTTGTCGATAATAATAATAATAATAATAATAATAGATAGGCAGGCAATCTGTGACACTCTCGGAATTTGAAATAGTTTAAAATTTTTAATCTGACCTGAATATAGCATTTGGGCGGTGGTTAGACCGAGAAGTTAAAAGAGGGCTAAGCTTGTTAGGTCTAGAGTAGTTCTAAAATTGGTGATTTTTTGGGAGGTGGGGCGTCACACAATCATTATAATGTGCTTACTTTTTTCTTATGGTAATGTGACAGCAAACTCACGTGGCACATGTGCTTAATTTTTGTTATGGCACGTGCTAGAACCAGAGTAGTTCTAAAATGGGTGACCGCCGGAAAAGTGGAGCGTAACACAATCATTCCAATGTACTTACCTTTTTTTTTATGGTAATGTGTTAGCAAACTCGCGTGGCGCCTAAGAATAGAACTGTATATATAAACCAATTAAAATCTTTTATAGTATATAGGTAAAAATGTATAGAATTTATCTGATCTATAGACTATTTTGAGTTGGCTACCAAACTTTTTAAAATTTTGATTTACTACCCAACCTTTCAATTGGTTTGAATTGAGTCGGTCAATGTAACGTCCTGGGGCTCTTTTATAAAACCATTTATAGAAAAACCAGTGGAAAACCAATTATAATTTTTTTAAAAACCAAAACCCAAAAGACTGTCCCGAACGTGCACAGACCCGCCACATGGACAGAGTCTCTCCTATCCAAACGGACATAATTTTCCTTATACATACACGGAGTAGGAACCTAGAGTACAACATTCAACCATCACTTCAATCACAACAGTAACAACAACAATGACAATAGATAGGGCAGTAAACAGGCAAAATTAATAAACAATTATTCAGTAGAGACTAGAGAGGTACTAATACTGAAAAGAAACTACCAAAAAATACTGAAAACATAACTCCACAGTTATTAACATGAGAGATAACTAAATAACATAAATCTAAAACATAATAAAGCTAAATCTCGAAGTCAATGCCAGGGGGACTAGCGCCCTCACGCACCATCCCGACCCTCACTTCCACTGTCATGTGAAAAATAGAGGGGTGAAAAATATATACACATGTTTCTCAGTGGGTACCTCAAGCCGCCGAAGGCAAACTGTACTCGCTAGTAAACAAGAGAGAGATAATATAAATACGACATATATGAATTAATATAACTGATACGGTAGCTAAAGTAAAACAGGAAAGGAAGCATGCAACTAAATATTTGAAATAATACTACTACTGTAAGAAGATAAGCAATATATATATATATATATATATATATATATATATATATATATATATATATATATGAGTAGAGCTTATATACTTTCAAAAGTACAAGCCCAAATATACTTGTGAATTTTTTACCATTGGATTTGCATTGAGATTTGTGCTATTTACTTTTTTTTTCTCTTTTTTGTTGACTTTACAATAGCACAAATCTCAATGCAAATCCAATGGTAAAAAAATCACAAGCATAGTTGGGTTTGTGCTTTTGAAAGTATATAAGCTTTACTCATATATATATATATATATATATATATATATATATATATATATATATATATATATATATATATATATATATATATATATATATATATATATATATATATATATATAAAGAGAGAGAGAGAGAGAGAGAGAGAGAGAGAGAGAGAGAGAGAGAGTCCGGCTACTATGCTTGTACAAGCACCAAGCAATTGGTGCTTGTAAGTTTTCTACCGTTAGATCTATCCCTTTGACTAATTTTATCTTTTAGATCATTCTATTCCAACAACCACTCACTTAACCCAAGGGGCCCACTATCATCCTAATCACACATCTTTTCATCCAAGGGCTAAAAACCTACAAGCACCAATAACTTAGTACTTTTACAAGCATAGGAGCTCAATTATATATATATATATATATATATATATATATATATATATATATATATATATATATATATATATATATCAATCAGACAAACAGTCCAATATCCAAACCTAATCCAAATACTGTCGTGTTGGTCTAAAAATCTCAGGCAATGTCACACTATGCTTAGTCGCAGCGCATATAACCCCATTACAAAATATACCGCATAGGGCTCACGGGTCGGAACACTACCACCTTTTTAGAAAAAAATGACGTTGCGGTGGCCAAACTGTTGGTGTATGTGAAATGCTCCATGAGCGGTGGTGATCGTTGTTGTATGCTCAGTAATGAAACCATCGACAAATAACCGGGAGAGATAATTAGAATGTTCACCAACCAATCAGGTCAAACAATGTCACTAAAATTATAGTATAATACCGACTGACCAGGTCAACTACTGTCATGTAATGAAATCAAGTGATTAAAGGCCTACCACTCTACAACTCAAAAGTGATCTACATGATAAAACAACTGAAATAGAGTAAATACAATAAAGAGTCAAGTGGTGTAAAAGATGTCTTCAACCATAGAGGAGAATAAGGGATAAAAGAAAGTAGTAGAGTAGGCACCACTTTACCGACTTTGGATTGAAACACCCACCACAATACCAGCACCGACTCTGCGACTTGAGAGATGCTCCTAAATGTCATTCTGTCACGCCCCGCGGTCGAAACTGCGATCCGAACTCGCCAACAGATCCGCCATCTGCACGGAAATCTCCCCACAGACGAAGCGTCTACCCTGCAAGTCAGATCTATAGCTAAACATGTATCAGAGCTGAAATAAAACTAGTAGCTACAGAATCATAAACTGAACATCTGAATATACATGAATCCACAAAACATAGTCACTCCTGCTATGAAAATAAATATACAAATATCCCAGATAGTCCAGTACAAAAGTGGAATCTCAAAAATACAGGGTACCTCTACCTCTGACTCTCAAAATAAACTGGGTAAGGAGCTACTCGGCCACGCCCTTACCTCGACCAGCTGTCTCCGCACGAACAGAAGCCGGAACAGCAACCTCTAGAAAACCTGTTACCGCAGCGGGTGTGAGAACTACACCAACACGTAGTTCTCAGTGGGTACCGTCGTCAATATCCACGGTATGCCCACTAAATCTACTGGAGGTAAAACAATAGATATGCAGATAATAGTAAAGCTGAAATGAAACTACAGCTAATATGCCTCAAGTATCATGCTCAAAAAAAAAACTCAACTAAGAATATGCTATGCATCCACTCGCTCACATCAACCCAATCTCTCTAACTGCCAAATTTGGTCCATTCAAGCCTGCGCCCCCTAATCTATCAACTAGGGTCCCTCGTGTATCAACGAAGGGTGTCCCATCGGACTAACATAGTACCACGCAAAGCAGACTCATCAGGCGCATCACCATCGCATCCGGAGCGGCAACTCGAGGGGAGCGACCCCACCGAGGAACAAGCGTGTCTCATCTGGCATAATAAGCGGCATCTGCAGGCTATAATTCACGATCAAACAGATCGGAAACTCGAATGCCAAAACTCTCTCACAATCATGCATAGGTCGGAACATCCTCCACGATTCAATCTGATAAAGCCCATAAAACCCCCAAGACACTAGAACCCATCCATTGAGTAATAAAAATCCTCTCGGCCTCCAGGCACAAGAATACATGCGCCTTGAACCTATCCGACCTCTCTGGGCGATCTCAATAAGTAAAAACTATTTTTAAAACCGGTTTTTCATTAAAACAGTTCAGCGATTTTTAAAACAGTTCAGATGCAATCCCGATGTCAACTAACCATGCAATCTAGTGTCATATGATGTCACGAGCATACTAAAAATAATTTGGGATTCCGGTTATCAATCTGTAATTTTCTATGCAACTATCAGATTTACCAGCTATAATAATAGATATTCTAGACATGCTAAACATGCATACAATAGCATTAGAAGACATTCCACAAAACTTGGAAGAATTTCCAACCCACCTGGATCGCTTTCCACAAGCTAAGTCGAAGTCGGTAAAGCGCGGGCTCGCTCACTGTCGAAAATTCGCCGAAACAGCACTTCGGCACTCCGGTCGCGTTCAACTCTGCCAACGCTCAAGGGGGACCTCCAGGAGCTCACAGCTAGCTCCCAAAACCTCAAACAAGGCTTCCTCTGTGCTCAGGTCGACACTGTAGTCAACTCCGCCAACTTGCTGCGCACGCGCGCACCTTCTCAGTCGGCTCCGCACAGTGAACAGAGCCACTCCCAGCTCCAACAGCACGTGCAACACTCTGCTGCTCCACTCGACACAGGGAAGGAGAAAAAAATGGAAAAATTCATTCCCAGCTCAAAAATCCAAAAATCCGAGAAAACCACATAAGCTCGGAAATGCGCCGTACTCACCTCTAATGCCGCGTCCGCGCGCGCGAGCTCCAATCGAGCTTCCCTCAGCAGGACAAGCTCCCTCCCGTGCTCACGATCGGAAACCGAAGCTTCCGCGCGAAGAGAATACACCAAGAACTCACGGCTAACTCCCTCTCTCTCTCACTCTCGTTCTCTCCCTCAACGCTCCCTAGTTCCAGCTGAGAAGAGGAGGAGAAGGGTGTGGTCTCTATCAAAGGTGGAGAGGAATAAATGCTGTGCAGAGGGGTGGTTGGGATGGCAGAGGTGTGAAGTTACCCTTTCGCCCCCACTTAAAACATGAAATTACCTCACTGCCCCCAAGTTCTGGAGGCTGAGTACCGGTACCCGGATTCCCGTACCGGTACCCAAGCACAAATTTCCCAATCCGAGGCCCAACTCTGCCCAGCCCAACACAGAGTACCGGTACTCTCCTCGGCGTTCCGGTACTCAAGTCATTTGGGGTCTGGCGTACCGGTACACATAGCTCAGTACCGGTACCCAGGGACTTAGAAAAATTCCGCAGCATCCCCAAACCGAAAACTCTCTGTCGAATTCCAAAGAAATTCGTTCCGGTACCCATCCTCGCGTACCGGTACGCAATGCCTCTCAAAACTGCGAAAAGGCTGGGACTCCCAATTTCGACGCCGTCAACTCACTTTTCAATCCGAAGGCTTCCGCGTCGATCCGAAATATCTCGAACCCATCGGCACACATAAAATGAACACGTCACCGGCGATTTTCCTCGCACCACGCTAACCTGCGGAGTCGATGCACTACACAAAGCCCCGGTACTCTACACATTCGGTCCTAAGAAAGATCCCACAAAGTCACAATCAGCCCATATCCCAAAACCAATATCAAAGGAATCCAAAGTTATCATAATTACCAAACGACCAAGCGATTGATTTCATTTACCGATTTTCGAGACCTGCTAGAATTCACAAAAATTCACAGGAAACACTTCCGCAACCCACAAATTGCTCCGAAGGATGCCATTCATCTCCATAGCCCATCTGCTATCCCGAAAGACACCAATTTGGGTGTCCGGGCAACCGCACGCGAAGTAGACTCTAAATAGGGGTTGTAGCCGAAAACATGCTACAACGAGTCTCTGGAAGTGCTTGGTTGAAGAGTGAGTAGACTATATGAATACTTCCCATCTAGGATCAACTGAAGTTCCTGCAGCAAAGGAGCAGCTATTCAGCCTATCATTCGAGGTCGAGACCTCTTGCCATCGCCATATCCTCCATAAGGATGTTAGTGGGGATGGTAATACTGCACCCTTGACTAACATGGTGAAGTGTCTCCATAGAGAGAGGGCCCAAAGCAATAGAGGTAGCGAGGGCGTTTGAGGTCATCGAAGTAGTCTCTTAATTGAAATTTGAGGAAGGGGCCTCAGAGGAGAGTGTAGGATTATCGAGGTGCAGCCATCTGATGGAAGATCCCAGAAGAGAAAGAAGCATGGTCGAAGGAGTTCTTTTATTTTTCGACCATTTGAACTCTTTCTCCAAGGAATTGTAGAGTTGTCAATATCATTTTTGCCACTATAAATTCATGAATTATATAAAAAATGCTCTTTTAGCTTAGAACCATCATTTTAACATATGTCTATTAAAGGTATTGGACAAATTGGTCCCTAGCTATACATAATTATATATAGTAGTGTTGTATTATGTGTGGCTAATGAAGCCATTTCTCATCAAAAAATGGCATGTTTATAATGTAGTTTATGAATGTTTTTTTTTTCTTATTTCTTATCTACTTTAAGTTTTTTTAAAAAAAATCAATATCATATGGGTCTTATGTTCATCTTCGTCAATTAAAACCAAAATTGTATTATATTTTTTTTTGTGATCTATCTTTAGTTTGCTTTGTTTAGTGTGAGTTTACTATTTGTGTTGTTTAGTTTGTTCCAGTTAATTATTTTCAATTATTATGCATCCAACTGTATTTGCAATATTTTAAAGGCAAAATATCTTTGAATTAAATCAATTAATTAAAAAGGCATTAAGGATTACTAATGTGAAAAATGGAAATTCCATTAATTTTTAGACAGTTTGTTAGCAATGTAGCCGTTTTTGATACTTTCCTATATTAGAGGGGTAATTTTGATATTGACAATTTTCAAGGGGTTTCTATGTATTTATGAAATTAAGGATTGGGGCAATTGCTAATATACCCTTGAATTCAAACCCACTTTTATATCTACCCTTGAAAAAGTTGTCGTCTCAAATATACCCTTTATAAAACCCACATTCTTTCAAATATACCCTCAAAAATACTAAAAATAAGGGTATATAAGAAAGAAACAGAATCTTATCAAGGGCATATTTGAAATGCTTGGTATATAGAAAATTTCACAAGTTTTTTGGGGCATAAAGGAAATTATCCTTTAAGGAGTGGTCAAGGCGTATATATGAATTATCCCTTAAGATGTGTATTTGTGGCTGATAGATATGATTGATAATAGCAAATAAATTCTCACTAATTTTGAGGAAACTAGAATTTCAGTCCCCTAGAATTCTAACATTTGAGGCAGCCAAACAGGATGTGGTAGCAAAAAATACAAATGAAGTTATTTCATAAATTGATACCATTTTTGGATTTATTAGTAGCCCTCGTGAATAGTCACTGGAGTGTTTTTTTTCCCCCCCTTTTTTTATTGTAAGTAATTATTTGAATGCATTTGGTATTTTATCTTGAATATGAAGTGCTCTGGTTTACTATTCTAATTATAATTTTGGAGATTATCACAATTTTTAAAAAACGGAGAGGATGGTTAGTCCTTTGATCTTCTCATGTTTGTTGTAATTTTTAGCCTGGACCAACTGTTGTAATAATGCTCGGAATGTAATCAAATATTTTTTCTTGTTTGGCCTAGCACCTAAAGCATCTTCGCACTCCAAAAAGCATAAGCTTTTAAAACCCAGGTGTTTGACCAATATATATATATAAAGAGAGAGAGAGAGAGAGAGAGAGAGAGAGAGAGAGAGAGAGAGAGAGAGAGAGAGAGAGAGAGAGAGAGAGAGAGAGAGAGAGAGTCCGGCTACTATACTATCAATAGCACCAAGCACTTTGTGCTATCAAATTTTCTGCCGTTAGATCTATCCCTTTGAGCATACTATTCCACCAACCACGCACTAAATCCTAGGGACCACTATCATCCTAACCTCACATCCCTTTATCCAAGGGCTGAAACCCTAATAGCACTAATAACTTGGTGCTATTAATAGTATAGTAGTCTTGTTCTCTCTCTCTCTCTCTCTCTCTCTCTCTCTCTCTCTCTCTCTCTCTCTCTCTCTCTCTCTCTATATATATATATATATATATATATATATATATATATATATATATATATATATATATATATATATATATATTTCTTGTGTCAAGAAGTTGAAAGGGGGTTTTGATACCAAAAGTCGAAGCTCCTCTAGTGCAACATAAAGCTGTTGAGAAAATTTTAAAGAAAAAGAACAGTTACTGATTCATCAAACAGTCGCAACCAAACAACACTTTTCTAGAAGCTCTAGCTGCCGGGCCAACAGGCTTTTGCCCTTTTTCATGGCACATCTCTTCCTCTCTTACACATCCTGCTTATCATTCAGGGAGGATAAGTTCTTCGAAGTGGACCTTAAAGTCCGAGACTATGAACTTGACCAGTATGGAGTTGTTAACAATGCAGTCTACGCTAGCTATTGTCAGCATGGTGAGGCTCCTCTTCAATAACTTACACTAGAATGTCCCAACTTGAAAGGGTAAAACAAGTACTCATTGTATATTGGTTAAAATGTATGGAGACTCCATTTATCTTAATTTGACCTGTTTCAATCAATTGAATTGGTAGTCTCCTTGAACTTAACAGCTCCAATAGCTATTAGAGTACTGGTTGTTTACTATAAACTAAATCCACGTTTTTTATATTAGGGCCTGTGAAATTCAATGGAATTCTTATTGATTTAATGAAATCACCAATCCAATTGACTGAAATAAGTGAAATAAAAATAACAAATCAATGTTGAGGGGGTGTCAATCAGAAAATTAAAAGTTCGGGATCCTATTTCAAAGAGGCCTACAGTTTAGGCGGCCATCACACATTTTATCGTGTTTCCTTCCTGATGAATTGATTTCTCTTGGTACCTCCAAATGTTGAATCGTCAAGTAATTAGATATGCTAAGGTCTTTCACTAGTTAAAGGGTTATATATTCAGCTGTAGCTGAAATGGGAATGAAAATAGACTCCTATACATGTCATTCAAGTTTTAATTGGGTCAATATTTACTTTGTTGTCCTAAAGTTGCACACAACTTCTCTCTTTTTTTTCTTTTTTTCTTTTACTGTTTTCGAAGATCAAAGAGATTTGGATGCCAATATGGAATACTCTATATCTATTATTGTTGTTGGCAGATTGATACGTTGAGCCTGGTCAGTGTTTCTCATGGCCGACTTGATCAGGTTCAACAAACCATATCTGTCAATGGTAATTTCTGCTCTATTGATTTTCTACCTCGTAATGAGTTGAGCTGGTTTGTCTTTTTTTTTTCTGTTCTGGTATTACAAAGTTTCCTTTGTCAGTGAAATTCAAACTCCCAAGAATGATCAATTAGAACACGTGACTTAATTAGTTAAATAAGTGCATAGTTGCCATCAAAAATACATAGCATAATATATTATCATCATACAAGCCATTTTCTGACAGGATAGAGGAAATTTATACTTCGGGTTATTCACATAAAATTAAGGTTTTAGAAAATTCTTTCCCGACCCCTGGTTGTTTAATTAGCAAAACACGTGCTGAAATATCTGGTAGTATACTTCAAATATCGAGCCATTGACAATGAGATTAGTTTTTGTTTGGAATAACTTTCTTTTTAAAAATTTCTCATTCAATACTCATTGAAATTGATCAGGTCGTCACGAGTTACTTGAACATGTCGAATCAACGCGGATGCGGTAGCTCGAAGCGGAGATTCATTCGCACTTTCGGAGTTGCACCTGAAATTTTATGCACCTTTAAGAGTATGTTCGCTGCCTTCCAATTTGATATCTGCTTGAAATATTGCAATTTTGAAAATTTCAAGACTTTGTTGGAATTTTCGCTACATTTAGCTCACCTGATGTTTGTTTGAAACTCCTTTATACTCAAAGCAGCTACTTGTATAGTTGTTCGTTCTGTACTCCGACCCATGAATTATTTAAGAGTAAGATGTACCAGAACCACCTCAACTTTCAGAATTTCATATTCCCGACCTAAGCTTTCAAAATTTTGCAATTGAAGGCCTATGTTTATATTTGGACAATTTAAAGTGCCTAATATTAGTCAAATGGTCA
>CM055065.1:48401330-48422181 GCA_029204045.2 Tillandsia leiboldiana
ATGGCATGTTATAATGTAGTTTATGAATGTTTTTTTTTTCTTATTTCTTATCTACTTTAAGTTTTTTTAAAAAAAATCAATATCATATGGGTCTTATGTTCATCTCGTCAATTAAACCAAAATTGTATATAATTTTTTTTTTGTGATCTATCTTTAGTTGCTTTGTTTAGTGTGAGTTTACTATTGTGTGTTGTTTAGTTTGTTCCAGTTAATTATTTTCAATTATTATGCATCCAACTGTATTTGCAATATTTTAAAGGCAAAATATCTTTGAATTAAATCAATTAATTAAAAAGGCATTAAGGATTACTAATGTGAAAATGGAAATTCCATTAATTTTTAGACAGTTTGTTAGCAATGTAGCCGTTTTTGATACTTTCCTATATTAGGGGTAATTTTGATATTGACAATTTTCAAGGGGTTTCTATGTATTTATGAAATTAAGGATTGGGGCAATTGCTAATATACCCTTGAATTCAAACCCACTTTTATATCTACCCTTGAAAAAGTTGTCGTCTCAAATATACCCTTTATAAAACCCACATTCTTTCAAATATACCCTCAAAAATACTAAAAATAAGGGTATATAAGAAAGAAACAGAATCTTATCAAGGGCATATTTGAAATGCTTGGTATATAGAAAATTTCACAAGTTTTTTTGGGGCATAAAGGAAATTATCCTTTAAGGAGTGGTCAAGGCGTATATATGAATTATCCTTAAGATGTGTATTTGTGGCTGATAGATATGATTGATAATAGCAAATAAATTCTCACTAATTTTGAAGGAAACTAGAATTTCAGTCCCCTAGAATTCTAACATTTGAGGCAGCCAAACAGGATGTGGTAGCAAAAAATACAAATGAAGTTATTTCATAAATTGATACCATTTTGGATTTATTAGTAGCCCTCGTGAATAGTCACTGGAGTGTTTTTTTTCCCCCCCTTTTTTTATTGTAAGTATTATTTGAATGCATTTGGTATTTTATCTTGAATATGAAGTGCTCTGGTTTACTATTCTAATTATAATTTTGGAGATTATCACAATTTTTAAAAAACGGAGAGGATGGTTAGTCCTTTGATCTTCTCATGTTTGTTGTAATTTTAGCCTGGACCAACTGTTGTAATAATGCTCGGAATGTAATCAAATATTTTTTCTTGTTGGCCTAGCACCTAAAGCATCTTCGCACTCCAAAAAGCATAAGCTTTTAAAACCCAGGTGTTTGACCAATATATATATATAAAGAGAGAGAGAGAGAGAGAGAGAGAGAGAGAGAGAGAGAGAGAGAGAGAGAGAGAGAGAGAGGAGAGAGAGAGAGAGAGAGAGTCCGGCTACTATACTATCAATAGCACCAAGCACTTTGTGCTATCAAATTTTCTGCCGTTAGATCTATCCCTTTGAGCATACTATTCCACAACCACGCACTAAATCCTAGGGGACCACTATCATCCTAACCTCACATCCCTTTATCCAAGGGCTGAAACCCTAATAGCACTAATAACTTGGTGCTATTAATAGTATAGTAGTCTTGTTCTCTCTCTCTCTCTCTCTCTCTCTCTCTCTCTCTCCTCTCTCTCTCTCTCTCTCTCTCTCTCTATATATATATATATATATAATATATATATATATATATATATATATATATATATATATATATATATATATATTTTCTTTGTCAAGAAGTTGAAAGGGGGTTTTGATACCAAAAGTCGAAGCTCCTCTAGTGCAACATAAAGCTGTTGAGAAAATTTTAAAGAAAAAGAACAGTTACTGATTCATCAAACAGTCGCAACCAAACAACACTTTTCTAGAAGCTCTAGCTGCCGGGCCAACAGGCTTTTGCCCTTTTTCATGGCACATCTCTTCCTCTCTTACACATCCTGCTTATCATTCAGGGAGGATAAGTTCTTCGAAGTGGACCTTAAAGTCCGAGACTATGAACTTGACCAGTATGGAGTTGTTAACAATGCAGTCTACGCTAGCTATTGTCAGCATGGTGAGGCTCCTCTTCAATAACTTACACTAGAATGTCCCAACTTGAAAGGGTAAAACAAGTACTCATTGTATATTGGTTAAAATGTATGGAGACTCCATTTATCTTAATTTGACCTGTTTCAATCAATTGAATTGGTAGTCTCCTTGAACTTAACAGCTCCAATAGCTATTAGAGTACTGGTTGTTTACTATAAACTAAATCCACGTTTTTTATATTAGGGCTGTGAAATTCAATGGAATTCTTATTGATTTAATGAAATCACCAATCCAATTGACTGAAATAAGTGAAATAAAAATAACAAATCAATGTTGAGGGGGTGTCAATCAGAAAAATTAAAAGTTCGGGATCCTATTTCAAAGAGGCCTACAGTTTAGGCGGCCATCACACATTTTATCGTGTTTCCTTCCTGATGAATTGATTTCTCTTGGTACCTCCAAATGTTGAATCGTCAAGTAATTAGATATGCTAAGGTCTTTCACTAGTTAAAGGGTTATATATTCAGCTGTAGCTGAAATGGGAATGAAAATAGACTCCTATACATGTCATTCAAGTTTTAATTGGGTCAATATTTACTTTGTTGTCCTAAAGTTGCACACAACTTCTCTCTTTTTTTTCTTTTTTTCTTTTACTGTTTTCGAAGATCAAAGAGATTTGGATGCCAATATGGAATACTCTATATCTATTATTGTTGTTGGCAGATTGATACGTTGAGCCTGGTCAGTGTTTCTCATGGCCGACTTGATCAGGTTCAACAAACCATATCTGTCAATGGTAATTTCTGCTCTATTGATTTTCTACCTCGTAATGAGTTGAGCTGGTTTGTCTTTTTTTTTTCTGTTCTGGTATTACAAAGTTTCCTTTGTCAGTGAAATTCCAAACTCCCAAGAATGATCAATTAGAACACGTGACTTAATTAGTTAAATAAGTGCATAGTTTGCCATCAAAAATACATAGCATAATATATTATCATCATACAAGCCATTTTCTGACAGGATAGAGGAAATTTATACTTCGGGTTATTCACATAAAATTAAGGTTTTAGAAAATTCTTTCCCGACCCCTGGTTGTTTAATTAGCAAAACACGTGCTGAAATATCTGGTAGTATACTTCAAATATCGAGCCATTGACAATGAGATTAGTTTTTGTTTGGAATAACTTTCTTTTTAAAAATTTCTCATTCAATACTCATTGAAATTGATCAGGTCGTCACGAGTTACTTGAACATGTCGGAATCAACGCGGATGCGGTAGCTCGAAGCGGAGATTCATTCGCACTTTCGGAGTTGCACCTGAAATTTTATGCACCTTTAAGAGTATGTTCGTGCCTTCCAATTTGATATCTGCTTGAAATATTTGCAATTTTGAAAATTTCAAGACTTTGTTGGAATTTTCGCTACATTTAGCTCACCTGATGGTTTGTTGAAACTCCTTTATACTCAAAGCAGCTACTTGTATAGTTGTTCGTTCTGTACTCCGACCCATGAATTATTTAAGAGTAAGATGTACCAGAACCACCTCAACTTTCAGAATTTCATATTCCCGACCTAAGCTTTCAAAATTTTGCAATTGAAGGCCTATGTTTATATTTGGACAATTTAAAGTGCCTAATATTAGTCAAATGGTCAAGAAATGATAAAGGACACATATTCCGACCAAATTGAAGGGTCTTTTGTGTATAGAAATTGATTTTTATCAGTTGATTTTTAGAAATTAAATGTGATAACTATGATCAATTTTACCAAGGAAGTGATTATTTTGCCAGAGTGGTGACAGGTTCGTCGTGAAGGTGAGGGTTGTTGGCATCTCAGGGGTGCGTATATTTATCGAGCACTTCATTTATAGGCTTCCGGATAAAGCGGTTTGTGCACACTCATTTCTTTTTTCCTTTTTATAAATTTAACCCTTATCTGTATCACCTTTTTTTTTTCTTCTTTTTTCAACTCAAATTAGGGATGTCAACGGGTCGGATTCGGGACGGATTTTTAAAAACCCAAACCTGAACCCGACTACCAAATCCGAAACCCGAATCCGACGGATTTTAAAAATACATATCCAAATCCGAACCCGACCAAAAATCTAAAATCCGAACCTGAACCCAAACCCGAAACAATTATTTTTCTTTTCCTCTTTACAATATTTCAAAATATATTACATTAAATCTAAATTTTTAAATATAAATTTAAATATAATATCAAATATTTATATACACATATATTATATAACATAAAATCAATTCGGGTTCGGGTTCGGATTCGGTACAGTCAAAATTCATATCCAAATCTAAATCCGTCGGGTTTTTATTTTTTATATTCATATCCGTTTAACATCGGGTGAATTCATTCCATTCGGATTCAGGTTCGGATAAAATTTCGAGCATCCGTATCCATTGACATCCCTAACTCAAATGCTATGTACTTAAATGTGTTGGTTGATGAATTCTCCATTCGTGTTATTGCTAGTTAGCCTACAAACTCATCTTTTCAAAAACGAAGAAGCTGAAAAAAAAAAAAAAAAAAAAAAAACAATGTTTTAAAAACCGGGTTGAACCGGTGACGCCAACATGACATCATAAATATTTAATTATTATTTTTAATTTTATTATATAAAAAAAAATATGTATATATTATATTATAAAATACTAATTTTTAGACCAAATTAAGTAGATTTAAGTTTTCAAGTTTCATTTCTTTTAAACTATTCCGTGCTAATAGAAAATAAAATCAACTAAGTTGATTTAAAGCCATTCGATTTTAATATGACTTGATCAAAAAATTCTGACCGATTTGATTAAAACCGAACCGATTCTCCAGCTTGTTGGTTGAACTTCTGGTTCGATTAGTTCAAAACGGTTTTTTGACTCGTCCGGTTCAAAGGGTTGAACCGAACCGCTTTATAGACCGGATCAAAGTTGGATGATCGAACCGGCCGATTCGACCTGGATTTCAAATCATCGGAAAGAAGTTGCTAACCAAATTTTAGATAATTTTTGGTTAACAAACCTAAGATTGCAAAAGATCTGCCATCCGCAGGGGGGCATTCAATTGTATCGAATACGAAGAAATAAAATCAAAAATTAAATTAAATTAAATAACTGGTGCCAAATAGGGGTGTCAACGAGCCGAACACGAGCGAGCTGGGGTCGGCTCGTGTTCGACTCGTTTAATAAACGAGCCGAACACGAGCTGGCTTGTTTAAATATCGAGCCGAAAAATTCGGCTCGTGTTCGGCTCGTTTATTAACGAGCCGAACACGAGCTGGCTCGCGAACAATAAGTTTAATTTTCATTCATACTATTAGGTGCAAAATTTAAAGAAAATTAAAAAATTAAAATTTTAATCAAATAATTAAAATTCACAAAAAATTGATGGCCTAAAATCTAAATAGTAATATATATATATATATATATATATATATATATATATTTGACCTGTTATCGAGCCGAACACGAGCCAGCTGACCCCAGCTCGTGTTCGGCTCGTTTATTAAACGAGCTGAAAAATTCGGCTCGTGTTCGGCTCGTTTGCTAAACGAGCGATTCGATCTCGAGCTCATTTCGAGCCGAACATGAGCCGGCTCACGAACAGCGAGCTGGATTGCCACCCCTAGTGCCAAACAATGCTTTGTTATCTGACTCCTTTTATTTGTTTTTCAGCTCATTTTGGAAGCAACATGCTCAGTGGTTTGCCTCAACAGAAGTTATCGGCCCACTCGCGTACCATCGGAGTTTTCATCGAAACTACTGCAGTTTTTCTCATCTGAGGGTTCATAGTGATTTTTTTGTGTTTCGAATTAATTGAGAAAGCTTGTAAAATTATTCTAACTTCTATTTGGATAACTTCATGGATTTTTATTTTTTTTATTTTTTCCATCTGTTGTTGTGGAGTTTTTATATTAAATCTCTCTCTGTCAACACTATAATCAATTCTATTAATAACATTATTTTTTTTATTATTATTGCAGCATATTTATATTTGGAATGACAAATTTGGCCTTTATTATTCTGTATTACTCTGTTTATTAATAGTTCCTTATAATAAAACAAAATTAAATCTACAGAATACTTAAGTGCATCATTAGGCAGCCAATTGAAGTTTTGTCCTTGCTTTTAAGAAGAATTTTGTCCATGAAACTCCACTGTTTGAATATTTTCAAATTCAGCCCTCCAAATTACTTGGTGTTGCTGCGGAATCGGGGTCTGACTGCTAACTGAGTCCGGTCTCCGATCGCTTGATTCGAGGTGCACTCAGAGGGTCAATGTGACACTCCAACTTTTCAGAAGGTCACCCATTCTAAAACTACTCTAAGTTTAGCACGCGTAACTCTCTTAACCTTTTGGGTCTTACTACCATCCAAAATGCTATAGCCGGGTTAAGAAATTTAATCATATTATATTATTTATATATAGGACTAATACACATTACAGGGGTGTCATATTTTTCCCCCCTTTAAGTTCTGACGTCCTCGTTAGGCTCAACGACACTCACAAGCACCAGGCGATGTGAGACTCAACCTTGTGGGGAGCTGCACTCTACTCACAACGGTTATTAGCCGGGGAGCCTCGCTCTACCCGCTATATAACCCTGTCTCAGCCGAGACTCATCTCACATTTCCGGCTGGTGAATGGCTCTGATACCATATGTGACGCCCCAACTT
Organism: Tillandsia leiboldiana; assembly: GCA_029204045.2. Taxonomy (NCBI): domain Eukaryota; kingdom Viridiplantae; phylum Streptophyta; class Magnoliopsida; order Poales; family Bromeliaceae; genus Tillandsia; species Tillandsia leiboldiana. The sequence goes on from CM055065.1 coordinate 48,407,978, forward strand.
CCCAGGAGGTTACCCATCCTAGAACTACTCTAGATCTAGCACGCTTAACTCTCTTAGGCCTCTTGGGTCTTACTATCATCCAAAATGCTATAGCCGGGTTAAGAAATTTAGTCATATTATATTATTTATATATAGCATTAATACACATTACAGGGGTGTCACAGTCAACTTCCGAGCCGACCGAAGACTAGACTCGGTCAGCGGTCGGTGTTGGATTGTTGGCGCTAACCATTAATCCCAAAAGCTCGAGTTGTTAGAAATATGCAATCAATTCACTTAAAGCGTACAGACACAGCGTCCACCGGTCTCGACCGGACTCAACCCATCTAGACGTTAGGTCTATTGTTGGGCCTCTTGCCGTTAGGTCTATTGTGGACCGCAACCCCACTCAACTTATTGGGCTCACTCAACTCAACTTATTAGTCTCCTAAGCCTATTGTTATGGAGCAGAAAGTTTGACATATTTTAACCCATCAATAAATAGCCAACAGTCGGATCCCAATTCGGTAGCAACAGATAGTTTTGATGAAATCGAAAAAAGTTTGATCAATCTATCTATCAATCCAGTAAGACTACTTATAAATGAAAACCGTCCATGAGCCAATATTTTACAACAGATTGATTAATTTTCTTCTTATAAATATAATAAAAAAATATTAAAAAATCATTTAAACTTTTGTATGGATGAGTGTAAAATTTACATTCCACACTTTTGATGTGTAAATCACATGGGCCATGCTATATGTACACCCCTTAGGGGTGTATATCATACACCCCCACCCATCTAAGGGTGGGGGTGTATTTTAGGGGTCACATCATGTGACCCCTCATCACACCCCCACCCTAGTGGGTGGGGGTGTGAGATGTACACCCCTTAGGGGGTGTACATGTAGTATTTTCCTAAATAAAAATGCATCTATTGTAAATAATTTTTATAATATATTAAAAAATTTATTATTTGCGTATAATTTACGGCTAAACAAACAGACGAAGTAATATAAAGTCCATTTCAAGAAAACAAATAATGGAAACCTTTCGAATTTATTTGAAAATTAATTTTTATAATACATTTATCTTAAAACAGATTGTTATAAAATAAATTATAACAAAAGTTTGAGGTACAAAAAAATACAAAAAAATTTAAAATTTGTTTTCCGGCCCAAAGTCAAAATTGTGCTCGAGATTCTTCCAAGTTATGAAATTTGTGGATAATTGAATGAATCATTAGAGAATTTCTTGATAATTTTATTTATTTTTAAATGTATGATTACAGAGAACTTCGCGGCACACAACTTTTTGATAATTTTTAGAAGGCATGCAATATTTTAGTCCCCTAGAGACTAGAATTTATAATATTTTAATATTTACTATACCTAATTATTACTTATGAGGGACTGCTATGTAATTTAAAAAAATCTGAGAGGACCCTGGCATGCAACCTTTCTCTCAAAAAAAAAAAAAAAAATCAGAAGTTTATGTACTTGTACGTCAGATAATCTCGTTGTCCATTTCTTCAAGTTTGGTTTTCATTGTAATTTTACTTTAATTTACCCCCTTTTTTATAATATTTAATATATAGTTCAAAATTTTAAAATTATTTAATATATTTTTTGATGGACCAAACCAAAATGACATTGTGGGTCTTTATACTTTTTTACAGTTAGATTTTTAACCATCCAGTTTAGTGTCAATTTTGATGGAATAGAATGTGTTAACTCTAAACAAAATCTGCTTATTTATACAGATAATGTTTAATAATTCAATAACCTCCGATCAATTTTGGCATTAACTTTTTTAAAATATTTGCAATAGTTTGGTTAATTGTACGTCAGAAAGCCATGTAATGCAAAAGAGACCGTAGACGTTCAAGTTTAAAAAATTAAAAACTATAAGAAATTATATATTAAAATTCAAATTTAAAAAGTTTAGGTATCTTTTTAAGATTCAAGCAAAGCCTAATTTACCTCTCTCTTTTCTTTTTGTGTCCTCTCATATGAAGTCGGCGAGAGTAGTTATTCAGATGCCGACTCCAACAAACTGAAGTCGTTCAATCCCGGCGTTTCCTCGCCGACTTCTTCATCTTGCTGAAGTCGTTAACGTTTCACATTTCGGCGCCGACTCCCCCAACTTTTGCGTAATAAAGCACATTTCATCATCAACTTAATTATATAAGCATAAACACTTCCTCATCCTCCTCTCTCTCTCTCTCTCTCTCTCTCTCTCTCTCTCTCTCTCTCTCTCTCTCTCTCTCTCTCTCTCTCTCTCTCTCTCTCTCAGTCTCTCATATTCAAGAAGAAGAAGAAGAGGAGGAGGAGAATTTAAAGAACACAGCATAATATATATGTATATGTACATACATACATGATGGAGTACTACTACGTCTCTTCTTGTAGTAGCAACAACACGAAGCAGCTCGACCGCCTCCTCCGCCGCCGCCACCTCCTCAGGTGGTCCCCCACCACCACCGACGATGACGACGACGACGACGCTCTCGCTGCAGCCTCCGCCGCGCCGTCTCGTGCGAGTGAGAAGAGCTCGTCGTCGACGGAGATGCTGATGCGAATGGCGGCGCCAACGTCGGCGGGAAAGACTGGCGCTCAGCCGCCGCGTCGCAGACCGCCGCGGCCCCGGTCGTCGTTCGGCAGCTGCGTCGGCGGCGGCGGCGGCTGGTGGAGCGTCGGCGACTGTCCCCCCACCCCCTCCTCCCCCTTCTGCAGCCCTCTGGCGAGCTCCTCCGCCGCCGCCGACTGCGGCGACGGCGACGGCGATGGCAACGGCAACAGCGACAACTCCTTCGCAACCCCGTACCAGGTTTATTTTTTTTATTTTTTTTTTATTTTTTTGCCTCTTTCCTTAGCATGCACGCATGCATGCATGCATGCATGCATGTTTTTTTTATTTTTTATTTCTTTAATTCTCAATGCGTAATACAAGTATACAACAGTGTGGTTCTTGGATATAACATGCATGCTACGTACGTACATATTTACCAGGGGAAAAAAAAAAATGATGCTTAATATAGAAAAAAAAAACTCATAATGTTTTTATTCTTTTCCCTCTAGAAAACACACATCAGATTTTTTTTTTTTTTTTTTATAAAAAAAAAAAAAAAAAAACTTTTTTGGGGAATTAATTTTTTTTCTTCGGAATTAATTGGTGTTGCAGAGCTCGTGCATCGTATCTTGTGATGCACGGAGATCGCACGCATCACGAGAGAAAGAAGTAGAAGTTAAAGAAAGAAAAATGGCAGCTAATGGAAGCTTCGAGAAACTTCTTCATCCTAAGAAGCTGCAAAGTGCTATGAATCCTTCTCTTATGGATATAAGAAGAGGTGAATTAATAATTCTTCTCTTATTTTTTATTTGGCTGTTTTCATATGTGGTTTATTATTCCTTTTCCCATATATATATATATATATATATATATATATATATATATATATATATATATATATATATATATATATATATAATTGAGCTAGAATAAATTTAAAAATACCAATCTCTTAATATATACCATATTATTTTTCAATGATGATATTTTTGAATCGTAAATTGATACTAGTTCAAATCTGTCCGACACGGGACTATTAAGATGTCAAATTTTTTTTTGTTTTTTTTGTTTTCGTCAGCTTAAGATTATCAGGAGCTTAAAATTATCAGACGATGTGGGTCCAAACCATCGGTCCAAAATATGTTTAAAATCAGTTATTATTATTAGTATCTATGATCTTTTATATACTCAATTACAATACCAATTTCAACCGATATGGGACTAATAAAATATCTCAATTTTCTAATAATCAAATGGTCTCAAATACAGCATCTTGTACAGCTACTGAAGAAGAGGAAGAAGAAGAAGAGAGAGGGTTTAGCAACAAGTTGCATCCCATATCAGCATCTTCTCCCTTATCCTCAGGTATTAGAAATTGTATATATTCCATATTTTATATAGTTTCCAATACAAAGTTACTCTTCAAAAAAAAAAAAAACAAAAAAAGCAAACAAAATTTCTATTAATTATTGTATTATTTGGTTTTGCATTACAAATAAAATAAATAATAATAATTTCTTACCAAATCGTAGTCTTAGAAGAGAAGTACCAAATAGTAATAAAATGGGAGTCCTAAAAATAGTTCTGATAGTCAGTTCTTGCTACGCCCAAGTGGCTGCAGCGTGTAACTGGAATTCGGATTCAGACGGCACGTACTATACCGGCGGCAGCGGCAGCGGCAGCGGCAGCGGCAGCAATGACAGCAGCGAATACGAAAACTCGGGTAGCGAGAGCTCGACTTGGCAGCCGGCCGGGTCGCGGCGGTGCCGCTGCTTCTCGGCCCGGTCGATAAGGAGCGAGGTGGAGGCCAAGCTGCTTGCATGGAAGGAAGCACGAATCTCAAAGCTCATGAACAAGTATGAGAGGCCAGCTATAGTTCATTTTGATTCTGATATATATATATCTAAGCTTTAAAAATATTAATTTCACAACCTCTATCAGCTTTCATTTTATTTAATTCGAATTATTTGATGGCTCTACTCTACGAAACTTTTAATGAAAATGTTTCATACCCCCCTATTACCTGGGTTATTTTTTCCCCTACTTTTATGTATCTGTTCTTACCTCACATTTAAGTAAAATTATAAAATTGATACTGATCCAGGAAGTGAAAATTCCTTTATAATTAGTTGCAAGAAAAAGAACATTCCAAATATCAGGATCTGAAGTTGAATTCATACTCAAACAAACAGTCGCGAGATAAATAATTTTCCAACTAAAAGAGAGAGAGAGCACTTCTGTTAGAGCAATTTAATGTGGAAATTTTGGGTGGGTGTCTGGTGCCTGATACAAAACCTGAAATCCTCAGGCTGAGAAAGAAAGAGGCAGCCATCAATGAATGGGAGCAGCTGCAGATCACAAAAGCCAAGCAGGACAAGAAAGAACTCGAGGTACGATAACAAATAGGTGAAAATTGTGTCGAATTTATCTGAACTAGGAACTATTTTGATACATAACCATTATATTCATTTGCTTTGAAACATTCGGAATCTTGCTCGCGGAAAATTTGGGTGATACAACTTCCACCAGAGCAAACGAATTGAATGATTAGAAAAGCAAAATCAAAACTTTCAAATTTCAAATAGTCCTAATCAAAATGGGCCATAGTTCAGGACACAACTGTACAATTTTACCCAAGAAGACAGCACAATTTGCAGAATAAAATCATTTCCAGCAAACATGACTACTAGAGATAAAAATCTGCGCCGGCATAATATTTCTCTTCTGTTTTGACATTTCTAGATGAAATTAGAGAAGAGACGAACGATGGCAATGGAAGAGATGCAATGGAGGATGATGATCGCGCACGAGAAGGCGACAAAGAAGAAGATGAAGGAGCAGGCAGCAGCAGCTATGAGGATATCCAATGTTGACCACACATTTGAGGATATCTCCAATAACAAAAAACTCCCCTGGAGATTATTCTTCCTTTGTTCTTCTATGTATGTATAGATGAATAGATTCAAAAATAGGCAGAATATTACTAGGTTTCGGCTTTCACATATCAATTGAGAGTTCATCATGGTAAATGTTTTAGACCATTTTACAGTAGAAGGTGCGGCCGAAAAATCAAAACTTTTATCAAGCAGAAATATCTTTGATGCTTTTATCTTTTAATGCAACACACAACTCCAGTAGCAACCAAATTGTGATCGAACTATTTTAGCATCAAACATGATTTGCCAAAATTCCAATTTAAAATGGCTCAAGTGGATTCAAGAAACTCCTACAGACCAACAGCTAAATAATAGAAATTCCAAATCAGGCACTAATAAAATCCTGGGAAATTAGATGGACTCAGAAAGATTCTACCACAACAGAGCAAACTAGAACCAGTTCATAAACACCAAGGGAATTATAAAAAGTGCTACCGAGAACCACAAAACTGTAAGTAACTGTTTTAGTTTAAGTTCAGCATGAACCTCTAATCCTCCCCGTTTTCGTTTTCTTCCTTGGCAAGCTTAATCATATCGTCAATCCTTAGAATTGTTATGGCTGCCTCAGTAGCAAACTGCAGTCAAAACATAATGAAATAATTTAACGTGGAAAGATAATGTTTCTATAATGTAACCACATTATCTGAAAGTATTGCATTATAGATGTGAAGGCAGGAAAGAAAAAAAAAAAAGGAGGGGGGGGGGGGGGGGGGGGGGGGGGGGGGGGGGGGGGCGGGGGGGCCAACCTGAAGGATCTTCACTTTACTCATTGCCGGTTCAATAACTCCAGCTTCGAGATTGCTCCGGATTGTTCCCTTCAAAAGGTCGAGACCCATGCTGGAATATAGTAGAAACATAGCACTAATGATATTTGCAAAGAAGCAAAGTGATGAGAATGTAGTAAGATTGTCCCATAAAAATAGTGGACACCGCAAATGCTTTTCCCATCAAAATAGCGACAGTTTGCACATTTATCTCATTTACATAGATGGTAACCTCGTAGATAGTTATTTCCAATGTGAACAGCACAAATATTTACTCTATACTAGAGTTTTACATTAACAGCAAAGTTAGTCGTCAAGTTGTGAGGGACATTCTTCTTAATTTTACTTATTCTCTGAATTGTCAAACATTATGTAAGAAAACAAAAAGAAACAGACAAAATATGGAGAAAGAGTCGAAAAGTGGCATACTAAACAACAAAATTCTTCCCTCATTCGGAAACCTAAGTTGAACAACAATATCAATACATAATAAAATCAATCACCCTTGCGGAAAACCACTTCAAAAAAAAATTAATTTTTAAACAGTCCAACTTTAAATCGATAAGATAGAAATATAGGAGTATTTTTACTTAAACTATACCTAAATCCATATAATAAAAATATCTTAGCATTTTAATTTAATTACACTAGATAAGACTATATCATAATTTGACCCTATTTTTATTTTAAATAAAAATTGTAAAATAAGATAAAAGTGTGTTTTAAATAAGATGAATTTATTTCGATCAAAATAACTATAGTGGTTTATTTCCATTTAGACTAGATTTTGGCTATAAATTTACAATTCCTCATAAATTTTGGCTATGATTATATAAATTCCAAAAACATGAATATTATTTCACATAGAAAAAGGTCAGCTCTCTTCAGCAATAAAGGTTTGTTTCTTTTTTTCTTTAATAATTCTCTTCCAAATAATTATAAATTCTCCTTTTATTTTATACGTATATATTTTGTGACTTTTCAATCATTATAGATTGGCAAGAATAATTTATTTTTTTTAGTTTTTACAACTGCATATTATATAAAATAATAAAATTATTACAAAACGCGCCTGTGCATTGCACGGGAACAAATCTAGTATCAGCAATATAATGATGGATAAATATAGCGATCTGAATGAATGCATATCACTTATTAAATCATTATTACTTCCCAGAAAAAATGTTTAAATTTGCGATGAATTTTCCTAGACAATCAAAGCTCAAAAAATACAAAAGGCAAAAACAGAAAGGATTTGGTAAAATCAGTTTTCCTAAAGAGACAGTTGGCTTCAGAATTCTTCTAACAATACCTTGAAAGGTGCTGTTTATCAGCCTTTGTTTGGGAAGCATTATGATAAGCCCGGAGCTTCGCAACCAACTCAGTAGCATCTTTTGCAGCATTAACAGCGAGTACCTGAGACCAGTTCAGGCTTTTAAATTCAAACATTGTTTAAAGAGCCAAAATTTCAACTTCACAAGAATTTGTATTGTCAAATTCAAACCTTAGGTATTATTAGAAGAGCCTCAGCAAACTCCGCAATTGCCAACTGCTCTCTAGAACCCAAAGTTGTAGCCAGACACTCCAAGTACACAGAAAGTGCAGCCTCCACTGCTCCACCTCCAGCTACTACCTGCATCACATTAATGCAAGCGGGAACCCCCATTGATAAGAGTGGTAGAAATAAAGTAGGATTTGAATTTAGTTATGTTTCTTTTTATTAATTTTTCGTGTTTCTTTTCATTGTTTTTCATTAAATTCTAAAAGGTTATAAGCACTTACAACAGGCTTCATTTATTACTGGTATTGTTGGTTTGTTGAAAAATCTTCCCTTCTTTCAAACAAAAGGAAGTTACTACAGTATATTTGTTTTCTTTTCTAAGGCAGAAACCGCAAATTAAGAGTTCGGAACAAAGCAAAAATACCAAGATAAAAGGTTCACCCGTAGAACAACTTTTGATTGGGGAGCAGTATACTGTCCTACCAAACACCTTGGTTGTATATAAAAATCCCAACCGGGACTTGTGGGGAAGATAAACCCATAGCAATTTAACCTCCCGGGACAGCAATTCCATGGGTGATGGTAGAATAGTCCCGTCCCCATGGCTAATCCTTTTTCTGAACTAATTGACATCCCTAACCAAACAACATGGGGGTAACAAGAATAACTAATCCTGAATAGGGATACGTATTACTATCCTGAGATTAGAAATCCCTCAGCCAAAAACTGCCCAAATGCTTCCAATTTTAAGGGATTTGAAGAAAAACAGAAAAAGTAAACATTAGACGATGCCGAACAGACCTTATTTTGACCTTTTTTCTCAGAGCATAGGAGGAAAAGGTTAGCCCAGCTAAGAATAAGCATGTAATAACAAAATAAGAGTTACTTTGCATGGCATACCATATTGGATTCGAGAGTTCGCTTAACAATACAAATTGCATCATGTAAAGAGCGATCTATCTCATCGAGCATGTAGTCATTTGCACCTCTAAGTATCAAAGAAACCTGTAGTTGGAAATGTTAAAATTAAACAATAACGAGAATTAGGGCTTCAACAATTTTCACCAGAAGAGGAAATAGATTTATTAAGTAGCAAGAAATAAGAACCAACCGCACTAGTGTTTTTTGTGCCCTTCACCATAATTACATCATCATCAGCAATTCTTTCCTCCACGACTTCATCTGCATATCCGAGAAACGACAAGTCAAATGTTTCTTCACCTTCCATGTCAGCAAAAGTTGTCACCTGCAGAATCAATCAATGAGTTATCGACGAAAAGAGAGCCATTACATAAATATACCCTTGCAAAATCATCTATTTATTATCAAAATAAAAGAGAACTATCAAAAGGGTCAATTGGTCGCCAGTTTCCTTTGACTCAATTTAATTTCTTCCTCAGGATCGAAACACAATTCTGCCATTTGGGAATCCAGGAAAGAAAAAAAAAAAAAAAGAGAACGAGAAATGAAAAATGGATTGTCAAAAAGAAGGGAATGCACCCAATATCTATTCGACTCCGAGAAGGATTAAACAAGTGAAAGTGGCTATTGAAATGTATACCTCTTTGTTTCTTTATTGACTAACAATAATATGCAGTCATCGAAAGTTATAAATACACAAAAGAAACAAGGAAAAAAGTAAATATCAACCAAAATTGACATGGATAATGTTGTCTTAAAATGTTAGAATAATCAAAGCCTAAAAGCTGGTTTGGGAACCTATCAGATTGTTGTCAGATATTAGGGTTTAGGGTTCAGGATTTATCTTCTGGCGATGGATATTAAACATACCACAGTTGCGCCAGAGGCCTTCGCAACATGACGCAAATCCTCCTTGCGGACACGCCTTACTGCAATTGCACCCGCCTCTACAAAGTACTGCAATCAAAATCGATGCAAAAGAGTTAAGAGTAAGTTTCACCAAACTATCCGTATATTCTAAACAAATATCTTCACAAAAGATGCAACAACCAAAGAAATCTACAATAAAATTGTGCACTAAGTAAAAGGCCGTAAGTTAAAAGACTCACAAATAGTACATTAATAGAGTCAAAATCTCATAAGAGCTTGCAGTTGAGTAGAAACTAATGAAAGGGAGAAAGGCAGACCAAGAAAAAAAAAGATACCTACAACATAAAACCACGGATCTTATGGTTTTACTAATACTATAATTTCCAAAAGAAATTCTTTTGACCTTAATCACAGGTAGTTAAAATTGCCAATTTTAAAAGTTTGGCCTTTCAAAGTTGAGAAACATCCTATTTAGTATATCAATTTTTGCCTCTTCTTGTAAGCGGTAATAAGTCAATTAAAGATACTCCTTACAAGTAAAATCAGAATTAGGCCTTTGGGGGAAAGAAATTACCAGGTAGCATAATTTAAGGTACTCGGTATTGTTTTGGGTGATGAGAATGACATATAAAATGGTCAACAAACAGCATGACGAAAACTGCTCGTCCAATGAAGCTTTGACTGGAAACAGGTCTGTTACAGCCATTAGTGACAGGTTCACAGGGAAAATTTATTGTTCAAGTATCACATAACTCCCACAATATACCTAATTTCCAGCAAAGTGTCAAACATAAGCAGGAGAATGAGTGACAACATGTGAAAGCAATTGTACTGGACAATCCACAGCAATGAAACACTAGTGGATTTAAAACATATTCCTTCTGAAATCAACTATTTACAAATTTAACCTTGTTAAGTCTGAGCTTTCCTATATACCACTAAAAAGTTCAGTTTCTTACAAAATCCCCTTCCTTTGCTTTAGTTCCGGAGTTACCGAATTCATTTTCCTTTACTTTCGCTCTTGGCGCTTGCATGGTCAACAGGGGTAAATATAGAGTTTCGAAGGCATGCGTTTATGTGACATAAGTAGCAATGAAGTTATAGTTCATCATGGTCAGTGTGATGAATGTCAATACACCAAAATACTGTAAACCAAGACATGCAACCCCAAATATAACAGGAAAAAAACTGCAGAAAATGAATCCGACTGATAGTAACGTGCCTTTAGTGCCATGTCATCAATTCCCTTGGTTGTTAATACGGCGTTAGCTCCAGCTTTCAGAAGTTTCTCAATTCGCTCTTTTGTTATATCAGCTTCTCTGCAAGAGGGGAAAAGTTCTACTCACTTTCAGCATGCAGGAAGTTTAAAAGCAATGGAGAAGTTTTGTTGAAATATAGCAAAAGGTTAGAGTCAAATTCCGATGGCTACATGTAGAATAACACTTGGTAAACACATTGGATAATTCAAAATATCTTCTATAGAAATGCTCTTTCACACCATGGACGTCAAACAAAATTAAAACAACGAAAAAAAATAAAAAGTGAAATAGATGTATTACACACATTGCAATACTCAAAATGTTGTTGCATCTACTGGCTTCTTGAAACAAAGCTTAAATTAGGTTCTAGTTAAAGCGAAGTAGAGGGCTTTCCCTAGCAGTTCTACTTTAGAAGTTTAGACGAAAGAGACAACAAAGCTAAATTACTTTTTATTTGCTTAATATCGAAACTTGCATTTTCTAATTATTAGCTGTGCCAACTTTCTATTTTATAATGTCACAATGACAAGAATAATTATGACAAGGAACTGAAATGCGTAATGACTTACCGTTGACGGATCTTTTCAAGTTCCCTAGGATCAGTGACTAAGACTTGAACACCCATTTGCATTTTCGTCTTCTGAAGATTAAAATCAAGACAAGCAATTCTTGCAGGAGAAACTCTAGTAGGCATTCCCTGAGCTGCACGGCCTGTGTTTAATGCATACCCGTTCAGCAAGTAGCTATCTTTAGCACTTTTTCCATGAGCTTTCAATATATTAATGCCCTACACAAGATAAAAAATTCAAGAGATCACAAACAGGCAAAGGGAGGATACAGTTTTGTCTAGGTAAAAGAATGTCATAACAATGAAACTAGGCATCGGGTTCCTCATTTGCCAATAGTTCCTTCAAAGAAAACCTATGATTTTTTTTCCCACATGTACAAGATACAAAGGCAAAAAGAGAAGCATAAATGTCATGAAATTTCAAGATAGGCAGGGAGTCGATAATGATCTGATTAGCCTGGTGGAGCTTTAGCAATGACGGTGTTCAGCAGAGCTGTATGAAGAAGTATTTGTAACTTTTTAATTAAAATCTTCCAAATAGTCCCTTGCAGCTATAGAAGCAGAGGCATCTATATGGAACAACTTTTCGGCCTCAAGCTCATTTGAACAATCGACCACAGCAAACGCTCTAGAATTTAAGTTTGGTAAGAGCCTGGCTGCTCCTCCTTAGAGCAGAAAGCTGTTCCCAAGGACAGGTCAATAAGGCGCTCAGTTCATTTTAGGCCAAAAAATCCAAATTCGATAAATAGACAACTATTGCTGGTTAAAAGCTCTAAAATTTATCAACAAAAAATAAAGTGCATAACTACAGAAATACTTGTTTCAAGTTATTTAGAATAATTCCGAAATTATACCAGCAAAGCAAAGAATAACAGGGGCGTTAAAAATCATCTCAACTGTATATTTGTCAAACTACTGTTCCCATAAGAAGTTTTTGAGCTGTACCGTATTCATATCAACAAACAGATTCAGAACTTACAACATATCATAGAAACTAACCTTGATGGGATATTTCACTTCCCCCTTTGCATTTGTAGCCTTCACAGCTTGAACTGCATCTACAACCTAAATAACAGTCAAGTCATCTAATAGATCAAAATCATTTGTAACAATTTAAAGCAGCTGAACCAAAAAAACCATAAGAGCATAAAGCTTCACAAAAATAACACTAAATGGTATGAAATTTTCCCATGGAAATCCTGCTGGAGGAAAATTCACCTGTTATCATTCAAGCAAGGAATTAAGGAAAATTCACCTGTTATCATTCAAGCAAGGAATTAAGTATCCATCCGTGCCTTACGGCACGAAGCGATACGTATCGTGCCACCAATTAGGCGGCACGGTACAGAGGGGGTCTCTCTTGGCCCTCCTGTGCCGCGATACCCTCTGAGTATCGAACGAGACAGAGCGATATCCAGAGAGTATCACGGTACGTGCCGCTACGTGCCCACACAGGCACACAACGTTTTTAATTTTTTTTTTTTACTTCGACCTTTTGTATTTTTTGGTTTCTTGTATAGACCTTTATCCCTCTCTCATCTATTTTTTTCTTTTCACTTCTACCTTTTCTTCTATTCTGCGCTTTCTTTTCTTTCCTCTCAAATCTCTTACTCTATTTTTTTTCTTTCTATTTTTTTCTACCCTTTTTTCTCATAATTTTTTTTAAAATTTTTCCTTTAAATCTCTTATTATTTTTTGATCACTTCGATCTTAAAAGAAAAACTAAAGAAATAGTAAAATCGAAGAACTACTTATTAGGTAAGTCAAGAAATTTTCAATTTAAATTTTTTTCTCATACATTTAGAATATATTTAACTTGTAAAATTTTTTTTGTAAAGAAATATGAAATTATATAAATTTTTATTAACAATTTACAAAAATCTGAAAATATATCCACTTGATTTAATCATTATATGGTCCATTTTTAATTTTTTTGTACGGATTTAGTATTTTGTGCGAGATTTAAGATATTCTACACTTGACAATTTTATTATTAGATTTAGAAATATAAGAATTCTAATAAAATTGAAAACTAAATAGAATCAATTGGTATTTAAATTTGCTTAATGTATATGTCATATGGTTTAATGTTAAATTTTCATAAATAAATTGCACAAGTTTTTTTATTTAAATTTAAGAAAAATTAATTTTCTTGGATGAACTTGCAAATTTTTCATAAAAATTTTTAAAAAATTAATTTTCTCGGATTTATATTTTATAATTATTTAAATTTTAAAAAATAAAAGATAAATCAAAAAAATTTAAAAGTTAATCAATTTTTATTATTGCTTAATTTATTCATAGTATGATTTATTATTAAATTTTCATGAACAGATTTTATAATTTTTTAAAAATTTTTAGAAAAAATAAATTTTTTTAATTTTTCATAAATATTTTATAAAAATTTGAAAATGAAAAAAGAGTATCAGTGACTTGGGGTCTCATTCTAGTTTAGTCTAGTCATCATATGATTCTTCATCAAATCAATACGAATGGATCTTGCAAATTTTTATAAAAATTTAAAGAAAAAAATAATTTTCTCTATGAGCTGTAGTTATATTTAACTTTCACCTATAAAGAAGACTACTACTATATTAAGCTATTAACTAGTAAGTTAGTAAGCTATTATTGACATTAGATCAAAACAAATCAATACATAGCCAAAATTTATAAATATTACTCTAAAACTTTTAAAATAACATTCTAAAACCTTATTGGACAAAAAAAACTAAAATAAGACCGTGCTAAAGCGTGCCACTAGGAGGTTGTGCGTGCCCGTCGGCACGCAAGCGTGCCTGTGCCATATCGTGCCAGGCAACGGCCGGCACCCCC
>CM055065.1:48422281-48475203 GCA_029204045.2 Tillandsia leiboldiana
TCGCATACCGTTCTGGGTGCGGACGTCCTGGCCCGATTGGCGCTCACCGAAGATGTCCGGCGACTGGGCCATGATCGCCATTGCCGGAGCTTGTTTCGAAGGCGGGGGAGGAAGAAACCCTAGATGTAGTGCACCTTGAGCAAAGAGGGAGACGAACTGCTCGTGGCGACGAAGATGGCGAGCGCCCGAGGGGGTTCCGATGGCGAGCGGCGAGCGGCGCGCGGGCGGGGGAGTGGAGTGGGGCGGGGTTGGGGGATGGCGGGGGTGAGAGTAGGGCGATGTTTTTTTTTTTTTTTTTTTTTTTTTGAGAGCGAGGGGATTTGCTTGCGAGCAATGCTACATGTACACCCCGAAGGGGTGTACATCATACATCTCCACTATTTTAATGGTGGCGATATTTTTTACAGGTCACATCAAGTGACCCATCATCACACCCCCACCCTTAGATGGGTGGGGGTGTGAGATGTACACCCCTTACGGGTGTACACATAGCATTTTCCTTTGCTTTTTTAGGGCTCGGCTCATGTGTTCAGCGCGAGACCCGTATTTATCCAACACTTGTCTTTTGGCCCAATAATTCGGCATTCACGAATAAATAATTCGCGAATAATAAATTTAATTCAAAATTTCATATTTTATTTTAAATTTAAAAAAAAAATTATGAATTAACTAACGAAGCAAGAGAGCTCAAGATGGCGAATTAAGCTTACAGAGTAGAGGTTTTGCGTTTTGTCGTTGAAGTGGGCTTGGATTGTGCAAATTTCCAAATCTCACTGTACAAGCAATTTATAGTAACTAGTTTAGGAAAAATGTAAATGCAAATAGAAACTAACCCTATTACACATTTTAAGTACCGTTTGGCTAGATATAGTTATAAAAATAATATAGTTGAAAATACCGCAGATCTACTGTTGTAGCTACACTTATTTTATTTGATTTTGTATTTTTTTAACGGTGTTTTTCTTCATGATGTTTTTTAAAAGTTTTTTTTTTTTAACAACATTGTTATTTTTTTGATCGGGCGTTATTTTTTTTTTTTTTTGAGCAGCAGGATTTTTAAAAATTTTCAATTTTATTATTTTTTTTATTTTTTTTTGAACGTAGGTATTATTATTATTTTTTAAATAAATGAGCCTACTTCAAACATTCCCATACATATACAATTAAAGCAGTTGCGCCCAACTATACCAAAAGTGATTTTACAACCTCCTAATAACTCTTTAGGCCTGGCTGGAGCTTATGCATAAGCACTATTGAGTAAAGCTACTTGAAAAGATCCTAATAGTTTTTTCATCAATATACTCTCCAGTAACATTTTGCTGCAACAAAAGTGTCGAAGCTCTTAAGCTCTGAATCCACACTTTTTCTTTGGAGGTTTAAAATTAAAAGCGCATTTCTTTTAGCTAAACACTTAGCTACTTCATTTCAGATTAAAATGAGCTTTTTTTTTTGTGTGTGTGAAGCCAAGCGACACATACTTAGAAACATAAATCCTTGTAAAGCACAATCTACATCAAATAATTTATCGTAAAATAGAAAAAAAAAATTCTTTTTTATATCTTGTTGAAACCGACGAGTCCGAGCGATGACTTCACAATGTTGGGGGCGGCTTGGCACGCCACCACTACAACACACCAAAACAATCAAAATAAGATAAATATGGCAAAATGAAGGGTTAATCTACGTGAGATCTCATGAATTTGGAGTGATTAGAGAGGATCTCTGTCACGCCCCGGGGTCGAAACTGCGATCCGGGCTCGCCAACAGATCCGCCGCCTATGCAAAACCCCGCATAGACGAAGCGTCCTACCTGCAAGAAAAGGTATTACGACTAAACAGATATCAGAGCTACAAAAATAAAACTGCTGTAAAACTAAAAACCAACAATCTGTACAACTGGAAAAAATGATACAATATCCATCTCCCATAAGTGATAATCATATAATATCCTCAAATACAATAACCCAAAACTCAATAGGGAGGTAAATCGAAATAATACATCAGTGTACAGGCTCTCAATACAAGTCAGATCCTCACAATACAATGATCTCTCAAGAGTGGAAATAAAATAATCGATTGACTGTACTATGGATCTCCAATATGGGGGTACAGCTACTCTCCAAAGATAGATAGGGATCTAGCTCGCGACTCCCTCGCCTCGAACAGCAACCGCAGAATCAGCAACACCCGCTAAGACTCTGCAAAACAAATAAAAAGGAAAGAAAATGAAGGGGGAAAACCCCAAACGGGTATGAGAACTACACCAAAAAGGAGTTATCAGTGGGTACCGCCACCAGGTCCGACGATCTGCCCACTAAGTCTACCAGAGGCATAAGATAACCATGCAGTAAAAGCTGAACAAGAAAGCTGGAGATACTCTACAGCTACCATGCCTCTATCTAAATGCTCAAATGGGAAAAAATCAATGAAATGTATGCAACCACTCGCACACGAGATGCACAATCGACCCAATCGAGCTGACTGTCACATCTGGTCCAGTCAAGCCAGCGCTCACCTACAACCACCTCCCACTGCCGGGCAGGAATTACGTAGGGTGTCCATACGGACTAACTCGCTATCGAATAGTGGCACATGCAGGCTATAGTCGAAATCCACTCTCTCTCTCAAAACGGATAGACTCAAGATCCTCAACATCTCGCACAACGGTCGAAATACTCACAACGACCCTAGGACCACCGTCAACCCCAAACGGTTCCCAACAATACTAGCACTGGTCTAAACACAACTACTAGACTCCACTCAGCCCCCCCAACACGAGTGCAATAATAAAAGTACCTGCCTGAATAAACCCAATCCAACCACCAGTAAACACCGGTATTGCATGCTGTTCCTGCCATATCGGGTATGCTGGCCAACGCATAACACCGATGGGAAGAAGGAGTCTCAAGGACTCAAAGCCTGCCTGTCGCACACTCCGAAGTGGCACTCGAGGAGAGCGACCCACACGAGTAAAGTATCTCAGTAACAAGTATCATAAGTATCATAATATAGCAGGACTGGATCACGACTCTGATCAAAGTGGGAAAATTCATCCACTAAAGAAAACCCCGATCCTCAATCAGATGCAATAGTACTCAATAAGTGGGAAACTCCGTCCACTAGAGAAATCTGATACCCAATCTGATGCACAAGTACATATCCAGTCAACCGCCCAATATCCGCGGTCGCCGCAATACCCCATAATCTACAATCCACAACCTGGTACAACAACCAACACCCGGCCAACCGCCCAATATCCGCGATCACCGTAATCCCCTATCATCCACAATCTGGCACCATAACCAACATCCGGTCTACCGTCCAATATCCACGGTTGCCGCAATACCCCACAATCCACAATCAAGTCCAACCTGTCCCAGACTCGAAGTCTCGACTACACTATCCCAAACCCCTGCTCAAACCCGAGCAACAAGAATCACCTGACTAACGAATAAGGAGAAAAAAAAGCAAACATGGTTTCTCCTAGGTCAAGTTTCAACATGATAGTGTAGCGATAAAAGATGGCCTATCTAGATGTCCATACAAGCATGCATTTGTCCTCAAGAAAGATAAAAGGGAGTAATCACATATTAGCTCCACAAGGGTATAACCACATGCCAAACTCACTAACCAACAACACCTGTCCACAATCCAGGTCCATCCTAAATCATCAGAGTGATACCCGCACATAGATATGTCATCCTACCCCATCGAGTAATCATATCTCATAAAGGCTATGTGCTAACATGGCATGCTAATAATCAAAAGAGCAATATTCCCTTAGGTAAGCTTTCCTTAATCATCATCAAGGATATATAAATCTTGCAAGTTTCCATAAGTCATAACATGAATAATTAACTTGCAATTCCTTACACAATTATCATTCCTAAGCTTACCCCTCAACCACATACATTGTACCCTAAACATGCATGCATTCTATCAGATAGAATTAGAGAACCGTCCACCGGTTTTGGGGACAAAGCAACCCACCTGAATCGCTTTCCACAGGCAAAGCCGAAGTCGGTGAAATGCGCAGTCACTCGCTATCAAAATCCGCCGAAATTGTACTCTCGGTACTCAGTCGCACAAGCCTCTGCTCCAACCAACATCACAACCACAACACACTAATCAATACCCCACACACACCAAACAGCGTTTGTTGTTTCTACCAACCAGCACAAATAAGGGGCTTTTTTACCTGCGTACAGTTCTCCGAAAAATCCAAAAAAATTACGGTTGCGATCCTCGCGACGAGTAGATCTAAATCGAGTATTTATACATCTCGTTCCGACACCTGTAGGCCAAGTTACAGTCAAATCATTGCGGTATACAACACTATCCACAACGCACAATTCTGCCAGGAAATCAGCCATGAAGAAGCTTAATTATAACCTTCGAAGAGTCCTCCAAAAATTTCGATAAAAATATAGTCGCGTTCCTTACGAAGCGTAGATGCCGATCGAGTCCTCACACGCCCCGATCCGATGCCCGTAGGCCGAGAAATCCCAACAATACTCCATCGTTGTCCCGTACCTCGCAGTAGTACAAGAGGGTCAAAAGGTGCCTCGGGAACACCACCAAAACCTCGAAACGGAGCGAAGTGATCAACACAAAAATCAAAGGCGTACCTCTCGTGAATGCGTTGCCGCAAAAATCGGCTCAAAACTCCATCGGAGTAGTCTGGGGGGCCTCGCGGACCGAAACGCGACAGTAGAAGCCAAAAATGAATGAGTGTCGAAGTACGCCGCGTCGCAGAAAATGCAGATGCCGCGGCCTCCAAAAATACCCAAGATCCAAGGAAGGGTAGAGGACAAAGTGGGAAGAGCCTCTGCCAAATGGGGGCTCCAGAAATTCTCCAAAACCCGCACAAAAGGGCACCCAATGCCTATTTATAGGCTGAAATCCAAGAGGAAAATCCACAGTTTCGGGTACATCTTCCGGGCGCCCGAAAGTTTCGGGCACCAATAGTGTCGCCGATCCAGCTGTCCATCCAGCGCCCGGATCAACCTCCACGCGGCACGTCGCCACCGAACAGCCAACAGCCGAACCCTCCACCCGTGTTGCGCCGCATGGACCCCCGCGGGCGCTGACGCGTGGTGCGCCCACGCGCGGGAACCGCGCGTCAACGCCTCGATAGCCGCACCCACGCCTCGATAACTTGCACGCAGCTCGAGGCGCCTGCCGCGCCAGCCCATGGACCGCGCCTGCTGCACCACCCAACCGTCTGCCGCCACCTGTCCACATCGCGCCAATGGGAAAACGCCACGTGGCACGCCGCCCCCGCGCACCGCTCCTGCCCGGCCCGCGCCCGCTCCTGTGGGCCGGGCCCACTGTGCC
This sequence comes from Tillandsia leiboldiana, assembly GCA_029204045.2. Lineage (NCBI taxonomy): Eukaryota > Viridiplantae > Streptophyta > Magnoliopsida > Poales > Bromeliaceae > Tillandsia > Tillandsia leiboldiana. The sequence continues at coordinate 48,427,619 of CM055065.1, forward strand.
GCGCCTCCTGCTCCGCCATGTGGCGTACGGTGCCAATCGAAAGTCACCACGTGGCACACCGTCGGTCCACCGTGCACCCGAAAACACTAGAAATATTCCGGGTGTCCGTTTTCGGGCGTCCGGACTCAGAAAAATACAACAAAGTAGTCGATTTTCATCATTTTTTCGCGCTGAATCCAAATCTAATGTCCGTTTCGCACGAAACCACTTCTAACATTCGACCGAGCATCCGAATGCACTCGTGATCCATTTTACGCACTGAGTCCATGAGGACCAACATACGGTCCCTCGCAACTCCCGGAGCGGATCGGGACTCACAAGAGGCTCGGACCGACGAAAGCACATAGGGGCCCAACTGGCCACCCTTGGAGGGGGCCGACACCACGGCCTCCACATTGCGGGACGTCGGGAGCATCGGAGACCCCTTCGGCCCCTGACGCTGAATTTCCTTGGCTCACCAACGGAGAAGTGGAGACTCTAGGCATTCAGCTGGCGCAGGAGCTCAGGATCCAGCCATAGCCCAAGTCGTGGAGATCCTCAAGGAGCACCTGAGGAAGATGGACCCACCGGTAGACGTGCCGGTGGAGCAATGGTTCACATCCAAAGGACCGGCCCATTGGCAGGGGCCGGTCATGACAAAGACGCAGAAGCGTTGTATGTAGAGAATGGAGACTAACGTCTGCAACAATGGCGTCACGGCCCAATGGTCGCGTCCGAACCCGAGGCGGGAACGACCCATGCATCGGCTCTCGGTAGCGCCGATGTGACATGTTCACAAAGCAGGAGGCTCTACAACACTACTTCAAGGGAAGACATTGATAATTCAGTCGGTGGTGGTCAAGCCGACGGATGAAGCCGTCCGACTAGAATTGGAAGTTCGCTTGAAGGCCCTAGAGGCCGCTGTGAGGCGTAACCAAGAGGCGTCTGAAGAGCGACAAAAAGCTGAGGAACCTGTCAAGTGTGAAATCGGAAGGGTGGCTGGCTCGACGTGGGAGATGGCCACCGAGGGATGATGAAGAAGTCCTCACTCCGTCTTCGGCCGAGGTAGAGGCCGACGAGAAGAAGCCACGGATCGACGTCATGTCGGTCGATGAGGATGTGGCAGGGATCGACATGGTCTACGTCCTACCAAAGTCCTTCAAGGCGACAACGTCCCAAGAGGACGCCGATGAGCAGACCTCTGGCGACGAGGGACTGCCCGTAGCCGAGCTCCAACTGACGGAGCGGAAGATAGAGGTCGAGGTAGTGGTGTTCAAAAACCATCAACTTTTTAGACTCGGTTCATTAGGTCGCTGTATATATAGGTCTTGATTGAGGGGCGACCGGTTGGCCGCGTAATGGTAGACGGCGGGGCGATGGTCAACGTCATGCTCACCGCCTTTCTGAAAAAGATCGACAATAGTGAAGAGGAGCTCAAGCCGATCGACACAACAATGACCGACTTTATCAGAGGCAGTTAGGCAACGAGAAGGGTCCTAACGATCGAAAAATCGCCGGTTCAAAAACTCTGAGGACCGCTTTCTTCGTAGTGGACGCTGCGAGCCACTACAACCTGCTGTTAGGGCGTGACTGGATTCACGCCAATGAATGCATTCCCTCCGCACTCCACAGGAAGCTTTTCTTGTGGGTTGGCGACGAGGTGGAGGAGATCACGACGGAAGAAAGGCCGCAACTGGTGGACATAAGCATGGAATTGATCGCCCACGTGAATTGTGCCGATGAAGACTCGGACCAGATCTCATTCGTCCGGATAACCGAGAAGGAAGTGCAAATGAAACTCCTCGGCGAGACCAGCCGAATAACAGCAAGTGATGAGCCCCCATCCTGGATCAAATGGCACGTGGGGGGCCAGTAAGCGAGGCCACAGCGGGGCCTCCAAAAATGGAGCCGCACAATAAGCCGGCGAAGAGAAAACCTCGACTGTTGCACTATGGGCCGAGGACTCGGCCGACAGGGCCGAAGAAGAAATAATAAATCATCCCGAATCAGTCAAGTAGTTAAAGAAAATTTCTACTACTTACTTCTAAGTTAATTCTTTTCGATTGGATAGTGGCTCTTTTCCGTCCACGTTCATCCCTAAGATTGTCGTGCCGAGGCGTGATACTCGACGCTTCCTGATGCGGGGCGCAACTTGCCATTTCTGCGTTAGTTGCGTGATTCGCGCTCGAAAATCTTGTGCCTTCCTTCTTCAGGATCTTCCCTTCTACGGCTCGAGCAACAGCTTCCTGATTCTGGTTTTGCCTATTGTTATCGTTCGACTGAGATTTACATTCAACTGGAGTCGGTCTTGGTTAAAACGTGAGGTTGCTTCTTCTATCGACGAATATCCTTGGCCAATGGTCTGCGCCACGTGTCGCCTCTCAATTTGACCACAGTGTGTTCTACGTGGCGACAATTTTAACCAAAACACATATTTAACAGAATCGATTATCAAATATTTTATAATCAAAATTAATTTATAAATATATAATTCTTTGTACTTTCGAAAGCATAATTGTAGTGGTCCAGAATCCCATGCAACTTTTCTGGTGAATCCATTGTGTAGAACACTTAGTGTTGGTGTGTCTGGCCCATAGTGCATCAAAGGGATGCCACAGATGGACCCTGTGAGGTATCTTTAGCTGTATTGGCCTTCGGCTAAATTTGCCGAAGTTTTGAAAAGGTTTTTGGCCAAACAGAGGTTGGATTTGGATTCAGCGCAGAAAAACGTTTGAAAACGGCTATTTGCTTGTTTGATTCGGAGTCCGGAGGCCCAAAAACGGACTCCCATAAGTTTTTATTGGATTTTGGTGCAGGGGAGGGGCCGTGGACCGCCGGCATGCCACGTGGCGGCCTGTCATTGGCCGGTTTACAGCGCTCGGTCCACAGAGCGTCGCGGCTGGGTGCACAGACCCGGCCCAGGGACACGTAGCGCCGCCTGATTGGCGGGCTCATGGTGCGCGGTCTACAGAGTTGGCGCGGCGATGCATGGACCAGGGCGGGGACACGTGGCAGTCTTTGGTTGGTCGGTGCACGCGGAGCTGTCCACGAAACCCGAAGTAGGGTGCGTGGACCGGGTGCAGGGGACACGTGTCGGCGCGCCATTCGCGGGCTCATAAGGCGCGGGCGAGCGCCTCGGGGCGCGTGCATGGCAGGCGGCCAGGCGGCGCCTGCCCGCACGTGTGACCGCGACAGTGGGCAGACAGGTGGCGCCCCGCTATTCGCGGGCGCCACCTACCCGTTTGACCAGGGAGGGCCCACGTGGCGACACCAGACACGCCCCGCACAGCTGTTTGCTGTTCGGGACACGTGTCGGGTCCCGGGCGTGCCACGTGGCCACTACCGACGCGCCCCGCACAGCTGTTTGCTGTGCGGGCCACGTGCCAAGCCCTGGGAAATCCGGGCGCATACAGTAACCCCCTTTGTTTGGCAGATTCGGGCGCCCGAATCTTCTCCGAGCGCCCGAATCCGGGGACCAATTCGGTATTTTCCGAATTGTTTTCTGCGGCTTATAAATAGCCCGAGCCGCTTTCACCTTGGGTTTTTTCGCATTTCCAGGCCATTTCTCACCTCGGTTTCTTTAGAGAAGTTGCTCCCCGTGCTATGCTGCATCCATCTGTGGATTTCTGGGATTTTATGTGGCACGCTTCTCGAGATTTCCATTTTCTTGGCGCGTCGCGACGTTCCTTCGCCGGTGTTTCCTCCCGTCGCGTTTCGGTGCGCGAGCTTCCCCGGCCTACTCCGACGACCTTTTCGAGCGATTCTTTTGCCGTTAGATCCGCGACAGGTAGGGCTACGATCTTGGTATTTTCAGCATCCCTTAGTTTCGAGTTTTTCTTGGATTTTTTCCATACTTACTGGGACCCTTTGTTTGCTATGAGGATTTCGGGGATAACAGGTTGTTTTGAGGATTTCTCCTCGCTCGAGCGTCGGATCGAGGCGTGTCTGTACACTTTTCGAATCTACTCATCGCGAGGATTATCGCCGTATTTTTCTGGGATTTTTCTGAGGCTTGCCCGGAGGTATATTTTCTCCCTTTATCTGTGCATGGGTTTACAGTTGTGTTGTTGAGAAGTTTTGCGCACCCTGTGTTGTGGAATTTGTAACTCGGCCTACGGGGCTCGGATTGGGACTTGCAGGTACTTGTTTCGAAGGTCTCGACGCGATGATCGCAGGAGTATTTTTGTCGGATTTTTTGGAGCCCTTTCTGCAGGTGAATATTTTGCATCTTTGGGACTGTTCTGCAGGTTGTGTATACTTGGTTGGTTTTTGGAATCAAGTGTAACTGTGGACCTTGTGTTGTACCCAGGAGGGTTTGCGGGTTTTGCTGCACCCGTTAGATCTTGGAGATATTTATTCATGGTATTTTCAGCTGTGGGACTTTGGACAGTTCAGCTCTTCAGGTGGGTTGCCTCGTCTTCAAGATCTACGGACTGATCTCTAATTCTATTGTTGTAGGTCCTTGCATGATTGTGATAGTATATTGATAGCATGCTAAAATGTAGGAATTGATGTTCCTGATGTATTCAGATGGTCATATGATTTATTGTTTCCTACAACCTGTTAATTTATTATTATCTTGGAACTTGACCTAGCACCCCCGTCACATGCTGCATGTTCAACCAGACTAGTAGAAAACTCCAACTTGGACTAGGAATTTATTGCTTTAGACATTCCCACACTGACATTTATTGTTCCATCCTGGACTTAGAGTTTTCCTCGCCCGGGTAGTGGGTCGAGAGGTCGGATTGTTGTGGGATGCATATTACACTCGTGTCTGGGGACCGAGTGGAGTCTGATAGCAGTCTATAGATCAGTGTTTCCTTTGGGAGCTGTCTGAGTGACAGTGGGTCTCGGCTGTGTAGTTTTTCCAGCCTGTGAGAGAGAGAGTGTTTTGTTGGTTACTGCCGATCTTGTTGATCGAGGATTTGGATTATAGCCTACATGAGCCACATTTGAGCTCGATAGAGATGCGCGGATACTTTTCTCAGTGGGGTCGCGCCCCTCGAGTGCCACTCCGGAGCTGGGCTTGATATTTGCTATCGTGACTTGTCGACGCAGTCCCTCTGGCTGGGCCAGTTTTGGCAGTCACGGGCGCCCTACGAAAGTACGATCCCTTTTCTGATGTAACGGCAGTAGGTAGGCGCAGGTTTGACTGGACCCGATGTGGCAGTCAGTGTAGATTGGGTGATCTGAGTCGAGGGTTAGCAGATGCACCATGTTTCTTTCTGTTCCACTCCTTGAACATCTAGATAGAGGCATAGTAGCTGTAGAGTTTATTTTTCCAGCTTTTCCTTCCAGCACTGCATTTATTACTTTATGCCTCTAGTAGACTTAGTGGGCAGACCGTCGGGCTTGTTGGTGGTACCCACTGAGAACTACTGTGGGATGTAGTTCTCACACCCGCCGTGGTGTCTTTTTTCCAGGAACTTCTGCTCATGTTCCTGCTGCTCCAGTTGTTGATCCTATTTCTTCAGATCGAGGTAAGGGAGTCGCGAGATAGATCCCTACCAGTCGTCTCCTGAGAGTGAGAGTAGACGTACCCCTTTTTATTTTTGAGAGTTACATTTAGAGAGACCTTTGTAGTGAGGTTTAGAGTTGTATTTTTCTTTTGCAGTTTGAGAGACTTATGTATTTTTGGTGAGGACTTGGGTTATATATTTTGGAGTTGTATTTATTTTATTTTATTTCAGCATTTACTTTTCAGCTCTGATATCTGTTTAGTGTAGATGATCTTTTGCAGGTTAGTCGCTACGTCTATACGGGGCTTCCCGTATGGGCGGCGGATCTGTTGGCGAGCCCGGGTCGCAGTTTCGACCCCGGGACGTGACAATAATAACTTTGCTCTCTCTTTCTATATATTTTTAGCCATAGTTTACTTGAAGCCGAATTCGAGTTGGCTCGTGAATCGCTAGCCAACTAGTAGTTCCAAAGATAAATATAACTTTTGGAATAAGTAGGGATTATTGTAATTTTGTATTTGGTTTGGTATTATGTTCGTACCAGATATAAGAAAAATAATGTTTAGCATGGAATGGAGAATAAGAAAAATAGATAGTAGTATTTTATGTAAAATGACTAATATGTCTTTCCTCATAGTTTTTTTTCTAAAAATCATAATAAATTTTTATTTTTAACCTTTTTAAATATAGCAAATCTTATATATAATATTTAACAAATTTGATGCTATCTAAATTAATTTTTAAATTTTAATAATGTAAAAAATTAATTGTATTGTCCAAAAAATTAAAATGTTTATATTTTGATAAGTTTATATAAAATTAAAATTTTAAAATATTTATATAAAATTTTTAAATTTATTAAAAATTAAAGTTAAAAATTTAAAAATTTTATACAATTTTAAAATTATTAAAAATTAAAGTTAAAAATTTTAAAAACTATAAAATTTAAAAATTTTCTAAATTTAAAAATGTATAAATATTAAAAATTTTAATTTTAATTATCTTAAAAAATTACAAAAGTGGAAGTAAAAATTTTAATTTGTATAAATTTAAAAATTTCTATAAAAAAAATTGTATAATTTATAAAAGTAATAAATTTTAAAAAAAAATTTAAATTTTAGATTTATTAAAAAATAAATCAAAATTTTAAAATTTATAAAATAAATAATATTTTAAATTTTAAATTTTATAAATTTAAATATTATAATATTTAGAGGGGGTTATTCCAAAATAATCCGGTAAAAGTGTTCCCTTGTTTCTTCCATTTTTCAATTTTATTTGAGTATAAAGGGGGAATATATTATTATTCTCATTGTACCCTAATCAAACAGCCCCTGAACATTCCGACTCTTTTTCATTTCACTTTAAGCACTCTTAATAATTTATTGTTAGAATTACATTACATGCTCCTCCTTTGTGTTCTGTTCTGTCCCCCGCATACCAAGCTAGAAACGAAGCCATCGTTCAAAATCAGCCCACCATTCCTCTCTCTCTCTCTCTCTCCGAGCTAGGGTTTTTGAGGGGGGAGGGGTCTAGACGATGCTGCGATTGGTTTTGCTAGTGTAGTGTGAGAAGATTAGGGTTAGGGCAAGATCGCGATGGGTTCGGGGGCGAGGAAGAAGTAGAAGCAGCAGCAGCAGCAGCAGCAGCGATCGGCTTCTTGCGGCTGCGCGCAGCGGAAGGGGCGCTCCTTGCTGTGCGGGTCGATGCTCTTCGCCCTCGGCCTCGTCTCCCTCCTCACTGGCCAGATCGCCGCCGACCTCGAGTGGTCCCGTATCCGCGGCCTCTGGCGACCCAAGCGGGTATGATTCCTCAAAAGAAAAAACCTAAAGGGGGGATATCCCCCCTTTATCCCCAAACAGATTTGGGATATCCCCGTTTGGGGATATCCCCCCAAACGGGGATATCCCCGGGTTTGGGGGAGGGATATCCCTCACCTCCCCCCAACCGGGCCGGTTTATCCCCTGTCCCTTCCCAAGGCAGCAGTGCCTTGGGAAGGGACATTTTAAATTTTTTTTTTTTTTCTCTCTCATTTTATTTTTCTTTTAGCTTTGGGCGGGTTTTTTTTTTAATTAAAATTTTTAAATTTTAAAAAATATTTATATTTTAAATTTTAAATTTTATAAATTTTAATTATTTTTAATTTTATATTTTAAAAAATCCCTTCCCAAGGCTCTCTCACAGCCTTGGGAAGGGTATTTGTTTTTATTTTATTTTTTTTTTAAAATTTTTTTTTTCTTTCCTTTATATTTCTTTTGAATTTTTTTTAATTAAAATATTTAAATTTTAAAAAATATTTAAATTATAAATTTATAATTTTTTAAAATTTAATTTTTTAAAAATTTTTTTATAAATTTAAATTTAAATTTTTTTTTTCCTTTCTTTTATATTCCTTTTTTTTTTCCCTTTTTTTTGTTTTTTTTTTCTTCTATGCTTCAGGGTTTTTTTTTAAATTAAAATTTTTAAACTATAAAAAATATTTAAATTTTAAATTTTAAATTTTATAAATTTTAATTTTTTAAATTTTATATTTTAATAAATCTAAAAATTTTATTTTATTTTTAAAAAATATTAATTTTAAAATTTATACAATATTTTTATAAGTTTTTTAAAATTTATATAAATTTAAAAATTAAAATTTTTACTCCTACTAAAAATATTTAAATTTTAAATAGAATATTTAAATTTTACTTAATTTTTTTAATTAGAATATTTAAATTTTAAAAAATATTTAAAATATAAATTTATAAATTATTTAAAATTAATTTTTTAAATTTTATAAATATATATATTTATATTTTATTAAAATTATAAATATATTTATATTTTATTAAATTATATTAAATTATAAATTTATAATTTTAAAAAATAATATTAATTTTAAAATTGTAAAATTTATATAATTTTTTTATAATTTTTGTAAAATTTATATAAATTTAAAAATTAAAATTTTTACTCATACTTAAAATATTCTAATACATTTTTTAATTATCAAATTTATAATATACATAAAAGTAAAGGTCACATCGTCATTACACATAAAAGTCAACTTTATACCTCTTATTCTTAATCCCCAATCCAAACACTACTTTTCATACACCAGGTTTAAGCCTCATTTCCAACCAAACACAATTTAGGTTTATACCAGGTTTATCCCTTACTTTATACCTATACCTGGTATAATTCATTCTGGCTTATCCTCAATCCAAACGGTACCTAATCAAACAGCCCCTGAACATTCCGACTCTTTTTCATTTCACTTTAAGCACTCTTAATTATTTATTGTTAGAATTACATTACATGCTCCTCCTTTGTGTTCTTTTCTGTCCCCCGCATGCCAAGCTAGAAACGAAGCCATCGTTCAAAATCAGCCCACCATTCCTCTCTCTCTCTCTCTCTCTCTCTCTCTCTCTCTCTCTCTCTCTCTCTCCGAGCTAGGGTTTTTGAGGGGGGAGGGGTCTAGACGATGCTGCGATTGGTTTTGCTAGTGTAGTATGAGAAGATTAGGGTTAGGGCGAGATCGCGATGGGTTCGGGGGCGGGGAAGAAGCCGAAACAGCAGCAGCGATCGGCTTCTTGCGGCTGCGCGCAGCGGAAGGGGCGCTCCTTGCTGTGCGGGTCGATGCTCTTCGCCCTCGACTTCGTCTCCCTCCTCACCGGCCATATCGCCGCCGACCTCGAGTGGTCCCGTATCCGCGGCCTCGGCGACCCAAGCGGGTATGATTCCTCAAAAGAAAAAACCTAAAGGGGGGATATCCCCCCTTTATCCCCAAACAGATTTGGGATATCCCCGTTTGGGGATATCCCCGGGTTTGGGGGAGGGATATCCCTCACCTCCCCCCCCAACCGGGTCGGTTTATCCCCTGTCCCTTCCCAAGGCAGCAATGCCTTGGGAAGGGACATTTTAATTTTTTTTTTTTCTCTCATTTTATTTTTCTTTTAGCTTTGGGCGGGTTTTTTTTTTAATTAAAATTTTTAAATTTTAAAAAATATTTATATTTTAAATTTTAAGTTTTATAAATTTTAATTATTTTAAATTTTATATTTTAAAAAATCCTTTCCCAAGGCTCTGTCAGAGCCTTGGGAAGGGTATTTGTTTTTTTTTTTTAATTTTTTTTTTCTTTCCTTTATATTTCTTTTGAATTTTTTTTAATTAAAATATTTAAATTTTAAAAAATATTTAAATTATAAATTTATAATTTTTTAAAATTTAATTTTTTAAATTTTTTTTTATAAATTTAAATTTAAATTTTTTTTCCTTTCTTTTATATTCTTTTTTTTTTCCTTTTTTTTTGTTTTTTTTTCTTTTATGCTTCAGGGTTTTTTTAAAATTAAAATTTTTAAATTATAAAAAATATTTAAATTTTAAATTTTAAATTTTATAAATTTTAATTTTTTTAATTTTATATTTTATGAAATCTAAAAATTTTATTTTATTTTTAAAATATATTAATTTTAAAATTTATACAATATTTTTATAATTTTTTTAAAATTTATATAAATTTAAAAATTAAAATTTTTACTCCTACTTAAAATATTTAAATTTTAATTAGAATATTTAAATTTTACTTAATTTTTTTAATTAGAATATTTAAATTTTAAAAAATATTTAAAATATAAATTTATAAATTATTTAAAATTAGTTTTTTAAATTTTATAAATATATATATTTATATTTTATTAAAATTATAAATATATTTATATTTTATTAAATTATATAAAATTATATATTTATAATTTTAAAAAATAATATTAATTTTAAAATTGTAAAATTTATATAATTTTTTTATAATTTTTGTAAAATTTATATAAATTTAAAAATTAAAATTTTTACTCATACTTAAAATATTCTAATACATTCTTTAATTATCAAATTTATAATATACATAAAAGTAAAGGTCACATCGTCATTACACATAAAAGTCAACTTTATACCTCTTATTCTTCATCCCCAATCCAAACACAACTTTTCTTACACCAGGTTTAAACCAGGTTTAAGCCTCATTTCCTACCAAACACAATTTAGGTTTATACCAGGTTTATCCCTTACTTTATACCTATACCTGGTATAATTCATTCTGGCTTATCCCCAATCCAAACGGTACCCCAGCCCCTGAACATTCCGACTCTTTTTCATTTCACTTTAAGCACTCTTTGTCACGCCCCGAGTTTAAAAATCAGGTCTGAAATTTTTTTTTTTTTTTTTTTTTTTAAATCAGAGTTTGCAAAACGGGCGTAACAGACCGCCACACATATAGGAAATCCCCTATCCACAGGGATAGGGTCTCTCCTATACATGCACGGCTAGGCAAATCCAATCATCAATCAGAGATCAATCAACATCTAAACTAAACAATGACTAATCAACAGGAATAATCCAAATAATCATGCTAACATCAATCTGAAGTATCTAAATAAGCTGGAAGCTGAAATAACATAAACGAAAGTCAACTACAGAAAATCGGGGATCTCAATCATCGATCTATGTCATCAGGGGGACGGCTCTATCGTGACAGGCTCACTAGATCGTCCCGACATCTCACCACCCGACAGACCTGCAACAGTCACCCGAGGGTGTGAGACACACCGGAGTGTATCCCAGTGGGCACGACGAGCCGAGAAGTAGCTAATCGTACCTACTGGGTACTAAAATCTGCGGATAGTAAGAATCATAGGGGCAAAGCTGAACAATAAAGCAGATCTACTGATAATCACTAGAATCCACAGATAAGCTAACTAGGCAGGTAATCAATCATAAGGAACTGCAGATAAGTAATACTGAAAATCAGGATATCACAATGATAATCGATCATAATAACTGTAGATCATACATGCTGGAAATCAGGATAATGTCTATCAGGAACGTGCATAAAGAACTGCAAGCGATCAAAGTATATCTACAGATAATAATGCTGGAAATCAACATAACTGAACAACAATGGTACGAAGTAGGCATCATGCATCAAAGACAGAACCCAAGTACCCAATCAATGCCAGTATTGGTCGCGAGGACCTCAGGCACATACCACCTGGCTGGCACCTAGCTGGCTGACATAACCCCGCACCCACTGGTGCCTAACTGGGGGCTCACGGGTCCATCTCAAGACCACTTTACCGGTAAAGAACATCGCTGCGGTCATGACTCCGCTGATGTACGTGAAGTACAGCGTGCGTGGTAGTCATCATGCTATGATCAAGCTCACGGTCTAATGACCGGGTAGTCGGCAATAAGCCGAGATCCCAACAGGGAAATCATCTATCGTGTCGATCAGAATCTATCATGCATATCGAAACATCAAGTAGTATCTATCAATCATGTATATCGGAATATCGAATAGTATCCAACAATCAGGATCAATCAATCATGCATATCGGAATATCAATAATAAATCGGCTGACAGGAATCAACAAGTGTCATCAAATCATGTAGATCTATATACTGAAAAAGCTGATGAACAGATATGTATATGGTATGTCTCATGAAGATCAAGGTCTATCAGAAATATAAAAACTGATAAACAGGTACGTAAGATATGTCTCACGTAGATCAAGATCTATCAGGACTAATCATAGGGCATGTCAATACAATCATCAAGGCTAATCTAGATAAAATCAGCAGGTATATATGATGAGTCTAAAAGAATCAATGTCTATCAGGAGATCATGTGATATATATGCAGTCATCATAGGTCGTATCGGTATAATTCGCAGGCTGGTCAAAAAAATAGGTGTCCGACTGGACTAAAGCAACCAGAGGGCCGAATAGATCAAGCCCGGACCGAAGCTAACCCACCTGGATGAAGGCAGCTCCTCGAACTCCCGCACAGCTACTGGGAGGCTGGTGCCGAACAACTGGGCCCTGAATATGAAGCTATGATCAGTAAAGGACTCACACATACCCATCCCGACGACACGACAGTAACGGAGTGCTTAAACGGGGATAATACGCCGATTTACGGACGGAATCCGATTCCCGATCAACGAGAATCAACTGAACTCTAAAAAGATGCCTAGTAGGTGTGTAAACACTGTCTAAAGTCAGTATGTGTGTCTAATTTGCAAGTTGGTCCATATAGTATTAAAAATTGCATACTTGTTCTTAATTAATCGACTGTTTTAGCTCGTTCTTAAAATCCGGGGGTCCAACGACGACGCCGTAAGTTTCAGCGCGTCCGTTACGTCGAGACAAAGCCCGTGCTCACCAATTTGGGTTGGCACGGGACCCGAGGGCAAAGTTGGCCCATAATTACTTTGATTCAATTTATCACTTTATTTCAACTTATCTTATACATGATCTTTTTAAGAGCTAGCTAGAGCATCATGTACAGGAAGGTAAGTGGAGTTGAGGGCTCACCTGAGGGGTGCCTGAGATCGGCCGGAGCAGCGGCCGGAGCAAGGTGGTGCACCAACTCAACCAAACCAAGGCTCGGGTTGGAGGTTCTTGGAGCAACTCAGGTTCAGACCTACCACAAAGTGGAGCACCATGTCACATTAAGTCCCAGAAGGCGTTTAGTCCATGTGAGGGTCGAGCCCCGGCGGCCGGAGGCGGCGGCGGCCGGAGCCAAGCCCGAATGGTGTGGCTCGGGTGCAAGTTTTGAGTCATGTAACAGGAGCCCCTCTGGCCCAAATCTAAAATCATGGGGATCATGAGAGAGGTATCTAGGTCTCACCTGTGCAGTTGGCCGGCGGCCGGAGCGGCGGGGATCGCCGGAGGTCGAGTTGAAACTAATCTCGGGTGCAACTCTACAAGTACAAAACCCGACGTCAAGATCCACATGCAAGATGATGTAGGAGCTCACAAGGATCAGAGGAGCTCACCAGAGTGTTTTTCCGGCGTCCGGGGGCGTCGGCAAGGCGCGGCAGCGGAGCTCGGGGGAGCTCCAATGGCCGTTAATGGCGGTTTCCGGCCGCCGTGCTCCGGGCCGGTGCAACTTGGACCGAAAGGTCCCTATTGGTTCCAGGAGCCTTATGGTGGAGTTGGCCGGAGGTGGGAGGCAGCGGCGGCGCCGGACGGCCGAGATCGGCCGGGGTTGAAGAAAGCCCGCAACTAGGGCTCGTCCGCTCGGGCCCGATCCTCAGCCGATGGTGCTCAGACCTCGTGGAGGTGCTGCAGTCGACGAGAAGAAGCGTTTCAACGGTGCTGATCTTGGGTTTGACGGTCGGATCACGGTGGCGCGAGATGCCGGTCCAGAAAATGATAATCCGGCGGGGTTGCCTCCCGCCGGCGACAGGGACGGCGGTCGTGGCTCGGACTTCACAGAGAGGTTCTACTCAAGGTCAGGAGCAGGCTGGAAGGGTTCAAAGCCCAATTCATAATCATAAATTCCAACAAAACCTACCTCGCCGGAAACCGTGGATGAAGAAGCTTGCCGCGGCGGCGCACGGCGACGGCTGGCGTCGGTTCACTCCGAGCTTGGTCGTGGCGTCAATGAGGAGTCCTCAGATGCGACTTGGGCCACCTTGGGACACTGGGAGCTGACCACTCATCCTTCAACCGAGGTGGAGAATAAGTTGGTTTTCTCCTCCTTCTCCGGCGATGAGGGGGCGGCGGCCGGTGCGGGGAGGTTCCGGGGATCGTGGCAGAGGAGAGGAGGAAGGTGAGTGTGGCGGCTAGGGCTGGCCCAGGGTTTAGGGTTGGTGAAAACCCTAACTCGGGTGTACATGTATTTATAACATGGTGCAAATTTGCATTTTAGTCCCCTCCAAGCCCTTTACTTCCAACCCAGTCCATCCTAGCATAATTACCTCACATCCCAGTCCTTCTCCAAGCAGTGGCACGCAAAACGAGGCAACTTCAATAGGGCTTTATGTGCAAATATCCCCTTTTTCATCTTATTTCACACTTTTCGAGGCGATCCGCTCGTCGAAACAAAAAATGGACTGCGCCATGACGTCCGGCTCGACGAGACCTATCAGGTAGCGATTTCTGATTTTCGAAAAACTGTCCGGATAAAAACTCGGTCAATAAATTACTGTTTCGAAATACAGTTTTCGCATTTTTCGAGGCTTTAGGGTCGTCAAACGGAAATTCCGTCAGTGCCATTGTGTCCAGAACGTTGAAACCGTTCGAAACGACTACCTAAAGTGCTAGGATCGGTTTCCAGACAGCGATTTGGCAAGCGTTCGCACTTAGGGGTATTTGAATTTAGGGTTTACTGTTCATCAACAGTACCCAAGCACTATGCACTTAAGTCGCGGGTCCCACCCGCTTCTTCGTCGATTTCTGGAAGATCCGACCGTCGGATCTGAACATGTTTAATATGGTTTTCACTCGATTCGACGAGACGGTCGTGCTGGTGATTTCGGATTTTCGAGATCAGGCTCGGATTGAAAAGTGATATTTCTGGCCCATTAACTGTGCAATTTACACTGCAGAAAAGGGGCACTGAGGCTACTCTTGCCATTCATGATTCAAAATCGACTAGACTTTTATTCTTTTCCTTTTTATTTAATTATAAAATTTCAAGTTCTTAGATCTCTACCACCTAAAAAGAAGTTTCGTCCCCGAAACTTACACTAAAAAACTCTATTCGAGAGCTACAAAGTCAGTCGTAGGGTTTTCCTCCGCTGGCTCTCCCCGAGTCAGCGCAAAAACGCGTCCACCTGCTGACTGATACCCTCCAGTAGGTGGTCGAGGGAGAGGGGGACGCCTAAAAGAAGCAGAGCTCGGCGCCGGTTCTTGTCGTCGTTGTAAAGGTGCGGGTACAGGGGCTGTGATCTGCGCAGGTGCGGAACCCTGCGGGCACTCCGAAGCTCTATGTCCCTGTTGGCCGCATGTGAAACATCGGCCATGTCTCTGCTTGCAGTTGTGCGCCCGGTGGGTACCCCCACATAAGACACACGGTCGGGATGGCTTCGCCTTTTTGTCCGGATTTGAATGCCCGCCGCCGTCTTCAGGATGCGCCCTCTTCTTGCCCTTTTCTTTGTCTGCCGCGTTCCGCTCAGCGCGGGACATCTTGACCTCCGCCTCGATCGCTAGACACCGCTCCACGCAGTTGTCGAAGTCGGTGGAGAGGTGCGACGCGAGGTGTCAGCGAATCTCAGGCCTCAAGCCCTGCGAAAATAAGCGTACCTTCCGGCGTTCCTCGCGCACCGCCTGGGGCACCAGGTCGGCGATGCGCAGGAACTCCTGTTCGTATTCTCGGACGCTCTTGTCGCCCTGTTTGATCGTCTCCAAATCGCGCTCGAGACCCTCCTTAGTGGTCTCCTTGAGGTGGTGCTGGTACATGGCGGTTTTAAAAACTTCCCATGTAGGATCGGCTGGGCTCGGAAAGTAGCGCTCGCGGTGTCGCCTCCACCACCTGGATGCCCGGCCCTCCAAGCAGTGAACGGCGATGTGGACCTTGTCTCTGTCCTCAGTGTACGCGTCTTGAAATAGTTTCTCCATATGGTCGATCTATTCCTCGACCGCCCAATGGTCGTCGTCCTTACCGTCGAATATCTGCGGCTTGAATTTCTTAAATTCTAGCAGAGCCGCCTTTGCTCGAGCCTTCTCCGCTGGATCAGCCGCAGAATTGGCTGCAGAATCAGCAGCGGGGGAAACAGAACGAAAGAAAGCAGACGCTGTCGAAGCAGTGGCAGCAGGGGCAGCAGCAACCCCCGGTACTGCGCAAGATGCCGCAACAACATCTGGAAGGGGCCCCGCATGTAGTGGTACGGGGTCAGCAGCGGGTTCCGCCAAACACGTAGGCTCGGCCGCGGCCGGTGTAACAGGGGGTGCGACCGGCGGTGTAGCAGCTGGAACGACGGGTGGGGGAACAGGTGGGGCAGGAGCAGCCGTCTGCTGCTGCATAAAATGCTGGAACATCCCAGCCAGGGTTGTCATCTGAGCCTCTAGTCGCTCCATGCGGCCCTGATCAACGGGCTCACTCGGCACCCTGGGTGGACGGCCGACTCCTCGGCCTGTGCCCGTACCCCGTCCTCGCCCACGACCAGGAGGACGTGCCATTGCTGCAACGATACAATCAGGTTAGAGACAGACTTCAATAGTTATAGCCTGAGCTTCTAACCCCGACACTCGACATATCCCAGCGCTCTCACGTGACAAGTCATCCTAGGGTTCATCCTAACCAATTCCTAATCCATCTTATCCTAGGTACCGTATACCTATTGCTCTGATACCATCTAATCTGTCACGCCCCGAGTTTAAAAATCAGGTCTACATTTTTTTTTTTTTTTTTTTTTTTTTTTTTTTTTTTTTAAATCAGAGTTTGCAAAACGGGCGTAACAGACCGCCACACATATAGGAAATCCCCTATCCACAGGGATAGGGTCTCTCCTATACATGCACGGCTAGGCAAATCCAATCATCAATCAGAGATCAATCAACATCTAAACTAAACAATGACTAATCAACAGGAATAATCCTAATAATCATGCTAACATCAATCTGAAGTATCTAAATAAGCTGGAAGCTGAAATAACATAAACGAAAGTCAACTACAGAAAATCGGGGATCTCAATCATCGATCTATGTCATCAGGGGGACGGCTCTATCGTGACAGGCTCACTGGATCGTCCCGACATCTCACCACCCGACAGACCTGCAACAGTCACCCGAGTGTGTGAGACACACCGGAGTGTATCCCAGTGGGCACGACGAGCCGAGAAGTAGCTAATCGTACCTACTGGGTACTAAAATCTGCGGATAGTAAGAATCATAGGGCAAAGCTGAACAATAAAGCAGATCTACTGATAATCACTAGAATCCACAGATAAGCTAACTAGGCAGGTAATCAATCATAAGGAACTGCAGATAAGTAATACTGAAAATCAGGATATCACAATGATAATCGATCATAATAACTGTAGATCATACATGCTGGAAATCAGGATAATGTCTATCAGGAACGTGCATAAAGAACTGCAAGCGATCAAAGTATATCTACAGATAATAATGCTGGAAATCAACATAACTGAACAACAATGGTACGAAGTAGGCATCATGCATCAAAGACAGAACCCAAGTACCCAATCAATGCCAGTATTGGTCGCGAGGACCTCAGGCACATACCACCTGGCTGGCACCTAGCTGGCTGACATAACCCCGCACCCACTGGTGCCTAACTGGGGGTTCACGGGTCCATCTCAAGACCACTTTACCGGTAAAGAACATCGCTGCGGTCATGACTCCGCTGATGTACGTGAAGTACAGCGTGCGTGGTAGTCATCATGCTATGATCAAGCTCACGGTCTAATGACCGGGTAGTCGGCAATAAGCCGAGATCCCAACAGGGAAATCATCTATCGTGTCGATCAGAATCTATCATGCATATCGAAACATCAAGTAGTATCTATCAATCATGCATATCGGAATATCGAATAGTATCCAACAATCAGGATCAATCAATCATGCATATCGGAATATCAACAATAAATCGGCTGACAGGAATCAACAAGTGCCATCAAATCATGTAGATCTATATACTGAAAAAGCTGATGAACAGATATGTATATGGTATGTCTCATGAAGATCAAGGTCTATCAGAAATATAAAAACTGATAAACAGGTACGTAAGATATGTCTCACGTAGATCAAGATCTATCAGGACTAATCATAGGGCATGTCAATACAATCATCAAGGCTAATCTAGATAAAATCAGCAGGTATATATGATGAGTCTAAAAGAATCAATGTCTATCAGGAGATCATGTGATATATATGCAGTCATCATAGGTCGTATCGGTATAATTCGCAGGCTGGTCAAAAAAATAGGTGTCCGACTGGACTAAAGCAACCAGAGGGCCGAATAGATCAAGCCCGGACCGAAGCTAACCCACCTGGATGAAGGCAGCTCCTCGAACTCCCGCACAGCTACTGGGAGGCTGGTGCCGAACGACTGGGCCCTGAATATGAAGCTATGATCAGTAAAGGACTCACACATACCCATCCCGACGACACGACAGTAACGGAGTGCTTAAACGGGGATAATACGCCGATTTACGGACGGAATCCGATTCCCGATCAACGAGAATCAACTGAACTCTAAAAAGATGCCTAGTAGGTGTGTAAACACTGTCTAAAGTCAGTATGTGTGTCTAATTTGCAAGTTGGTCCATATAGTATTAAAAATTGCATACTTGTTCTTAATTAATCGACTGTTTTAGCTCGTTCTTAAAATCCGGGGGTCCAACGACGACGCCGTAAGTTTCAGCGCGTCCGTTACGTCGAGACAAAGCCCGTGCTCACCAATTTGGGTTGGCACGGGACCCGAGGGCAAAGTTGGCCCATAATTACTTTGATTCAATTTATCACTTTATTTCAACTTATCTTATACATGATCTTTTTAAGAGCTAGCTAGAGCATCATGTACAGGAAGGTAAGTGGAGTTGAGGGCTCACCTGAGGGGTGCCTGAGATCGGCCGGAGCAGCGGCCGGAGCAAGGTGGTGCACCAACTCAACCAAACCAAGGCTCGGGTTGGAGGTTCTTGGAGCAACTCAGGTTCAGACCTACCACAAAGTGGAGCACCATGTCACATTAAGTCCCAGAAGGCGTTTAGTCCATGTGGAGGTCGAGCCCCGGCGGCCGGAGGCGGCGGCGGCCGGAGCCAAGCCCGAATGGTGTGGCTCGGGTGCAAGTTTTGAGTCATGTAACAGGAGCCCCTCTGGCCCAAATCTAAAATCATGGGGATCATGAGAGAGGTATCTAGGTCTCACCTGTGCAGTTGGCCGGCGGCCGGAGCGGCGGGGATCGCCGGAGGTCGAGTTGAAACTAATCTCGGGTGCAACTCTACAAGTACAAAACCCGACGTCAAGATCCACATGCAAGATGATGTAGGAGCTCACAAGGATCAGAGGAGCTCACCAGAGTGTTTTTCCGGCGTCCGGGGGCGTCGGCAAGGCGCGGCGGCGGAGCTCGGGTGAGCTCCAATGGCCGTTAATGGCGGTTTTCGGCCGCCGTGCTCCGGGCCGGTGCAACTTGGACCGAAAGGTCTCTATTGGTTCCAGGAGCCTTATGGTGGAGTTGGCCGGAGGTGGGAGGCAGCGGCGGCGCCGGACGGCCGAGATCGGCCGGGGTTGAAGAAAGCCCGCAACTAGGGCTCGTCCGCTCGGGCCCGATCCTCAGCCGATGGTGCTCAGACCTCGTGGAGGTGCTGCAGTCGACGAGAAGAAGCGTTTCAACGGTGCTGATCTTGGGTTTGACGGTCGGATCACGGTGGCGCGAGATGCCGGTCCAGAAAATGATAATCCGGAGGGGTTGGCTCCCGCCGGCGACAGGGACGGCGGTCGTGGCTCGGACTTCACAGAGAGGTTCTACTCAAGGTCAGGAGCAGGCTGGAAGGGTTCAAAGCCCAATTCATAATCATAAATTCCAACAAAACCTACCTCGCCGGAAACCGTGGATGAAGAAGCTTGCCGCGGCGGCGCACGGCGACGGCTGGCGTCGGTTCACTTCGAGCTTGGTCGTGGCGTCAATGAGGAGTCCTCAGATGCGACTTGGGCCACCTTGGGACACTGGGAGCTGACCACTCATCCTTCAACCGAGGTGGAGAATAAGTTGGTTTTCTCCTCCTTCTCCGGCGATGAGGGGGCGGCGGCCGGTGCGGGGAGGTTCCGGGGATCGCGGCAGAGGAGAGGAGGAAGGTGAGAGTGGCGGCTAGGGCTGGCCCAGGGTTTAGGGTTGGTGAAAACCCTAACTCGGGTGTACATGTATTTATAACATGGTGCAACTTTGCATTTGAGTCCCCTCCAAGCCCTTTACTTCCAACCCAGTCCATCCTAGCATAATTACCTCACATCCCAGTCCTTCTCCAAGCAGTGGCACGCAAAACGAGGCAACTTCAATAGGGCTTTATGTGCAAATATCCCCTTTTTCATCTTATTTCACACTTTTTGAGGCGATCCGCTCGTCGAAACGAAAAATGGACTGCGCCATGACGTCCGGCACGACGAGACCTATCAGGTAGCGATTTTTGATTTTCGAAAAACTGTCCGGATAAAAACTCGGTCAATAAATTACTGTTCCGAAATACAGTTTTCGCATTTTTCGAGGCTTTAGGGTCGTCAAACGGAAATTCCGTCAGTGCCATTGTGTCCAGAACGTTGAAACCGTTCGAAACGACTACCTAAAGTGCTAGGATCGGTTTCCAGACAGCAATTTGGCAAGCGTTCGCACTTAGGGGTATTTGAATTTAGGGTTTACTGTTCATCAACCGTACCCAAGCACTATGCACTTAAGTCGCGGGTCCCACCCGCTTCTTCGTCGATTTCTGGAAGATCCGACCGTCGGATCTGAACATGTTTAATATGGTTTTCACTCGATTCGACGAGACGGTCGTGCTGGTGATTTCGGATTTTCGAGATCAGGCTCGGATTGAAAAGTGATATTTCTGGCCCATTAACTGTGCAATTTACACTGCAGAAAAGGGGCACTGAGGCTACTCTTACCATTCATGATTCAAAATTGACTAGACTTTTATTCTTTTCCTTTTTATTTAATTATAAAATTTTAAGTTCTTACACTCTTAATTATTTATTGTTAGAATTACATTACATGCTCCTCCTTTGTGTTCTGTTCTGTCCCCCGCATACCAAGCTAGAAACGAAGCCATCGTTCAAAATCAGCCCACCATTTCTCTCTTTCTCTCTCTCTCTCCGAGCTAGGGTTTTTGAGGGGGGAGGGGTCTAGACGATGCTGCGATTGGTTTTGCTAGTGTAGTATGAGAAGATTAGGGTTAGGGCGAGATCGCGATGGGTTCGGGGGCGGGGAAGAAGCCGAAGCAGCAGCAGCGATCGGCTTCTTGCCGCTGCGCGCAGCGGAAGGGGCGCTCCTTGCTGTGCGGGTCGATGCTCTTCGCCCTCGGCCTCGTCTCCCTCCTCACCGGCCATATCGCCGCCGACCTCGAGTGGTCCCGTATCCGCGGCCTCTGGCGACCCAAGCGGGTATGATTCCTCAAAAGAAAAAACCTAAAGGGGGGATATCCCCCTTTATCCCCAAACAGATTTGGGATATCCCCGTTTGGGGATATCCCCCCAAACGGGGATATCCCCGGGTTTGGGGGAGGGACGGGGATATCCCCGGGTTTGGGGGAGGGATATCCCTCACCTCCACCAAACGGGCCGGTTTATCTCGTGTCCCTTCCCAAGGCAGCAGTGCCTTGGGAAGGGAAATTTTAATTTTTTTTTTCTCTCGTTTTATTTTTCTTTTCGCTTTGGGCGGGTTTTTTTTTTAATTAAAATTTTTAAATTTTAAAAAATATTATATTTTAAATTTTAAATTTTATAAATTTTAATTATTTTTAATTTTATATTTTAAAAAATCCCTTCCCAAGGCTCTGTCAGAGCCTTGGGAAGGGTATTTGTTTTTATTTTTATTTTTTGTTTTTTAATTTTTTTTTCTTTCCTTTATATTTCTTTTGAATTTTTTTTAATTAAAATATTTAAATTTTAAAAAATATTTAAATTATAAATTTATAATTTTTTAAATTTTAATTTTTTTAAAATTTTTTTATAAATTTAAATTAAAATTTTTTTTTCCTTTCTTTTATATTCCTTTTTTTTTCCCTTTTTTTTTGTTTTTTTTTTCTTTTATGCTTCACGGTTTTTTTTTTAAAATTAAAATTTTTAAACTATAAAAAATATTTAAATTTTAAATTTTAATTTTTTTAATTTTATATTTTAATAAATCTAAAAATTTTATTTTATTTTTAAAAAATATTAATTTTAAAATTTATACAATATTTTTATATGTTTTTTAAAATTTATATAAATTTAAAAATTAAAATTTTTACTCCTACTTAAAATATTTAAATTTTAATTAGAATATTTAAATTTTACTTAATTTTTTTAATTAGAATATTTAAATTTTAAAAAATATTTAAAATATAAATTTATAAATTATTTAAAATTAATTTTATAAATTTTATAAATATATATATTTATATTTTATTAAAATTATAAACATATTTATATTTTATTAAATTATATAAAATTATAAATTTATAATTTTAAAAAATAATATTAATTTTAAAATTGTAAAATTTATATAATTTTTTTATAAATTTTGTAAAATTTATATAAATTTAAAAATTAAAATTTTTACTCATACTTAAAATATTCTAATACATTCTTTAATTATCAAGTCGTAATATACATAAAAATAAAGGTCACATCGTCATGACACATAAAAGTCAAACGTTTATACCTCTTATTCTTCAAGCCCCAAATCCAAACACTACTTTTCTTACACCAGGTTTAAACCAGGGGGAGGGGTTAAGCCTCATTTCGCAAACCACCAAAACAAAACAATTTAGGTTTATACCAGGTTTATCCCTTACTTTATACCTAGACCTGGTAAATTCATTCTGGCTTAATCCCCAATCCAAACGGTACCTAATCAAACAAGCCCCTGAATATTCCGACTCTTTTTCATTTCACTTAAAGCACGTCTTAATATTATTTATTGTTAGAATTACAGTACATGCTCCTCCGTTGTGTTCTATTCTGTCCCCCGCATACCAAGCTAGAAACGAAAGCCATCGTTCAAAATCAGCCCACCATTCTCTCTGCTCACTCTCACATCTCTCTCAGCTCACCTCACAGACTCTCTCTCTCTCTTCTCTCCATTCGCGGCTCTCTCTCTCCGGCTCTTCTCTCCGAGCTAGGGTTTTTGAGTGGGGAGGGGTCTAGACGATGCTGCGATTGGTTTTGCTAGTGTAGTATGAGAAGATTAGGGTTAGGGCGAGATCGCGATGGGTTCGGGGGCGGGGAAGAAGCCGAAGCAGCAGCAGCGATCGGCTTCTTGCGGCTGCGCGCAGCGGAAGGGGCGCTCCTTGCTGTGCGGGTCGATGCTCCTCGCCCTCGGCCTCGTCTCCCTCCTCACCGGCCATATCGCCGCTGACCTAGAGTGGTCCCGTATCCGCGGCCTCTGGCGACCCAAGCGGGTATGATTCCTCAAAAGAAAAAACCTAAAGGGGGATATCCCCCCTTTATCCCCAAACAGATTTGGGATATCCCCGTTTTGGGATATTCCCCCAATCGGTAATATCCACGGGTTTTGGGGGAGGGATATCCCTCACCTCCCCCCAACCGGGCCGTTTTACCCACTGTCCCTTCCCAAGGCAGCAGTGCCTTGGGAAGGGACATTTTAATTTTTTTTTTTTTTCTCTCGTTTTATTTTTCTTTTAGCTTTGGGCGGGTTTTTTTTTTAATTAAAATTTTTAAATTTTAAAAAATATTATATTTTAAATTTTAAATTTTATAAATTTTAATTATTTTTAATTTTATATTTTAAAAAATCCCTTCCCAAGGCTCTGTCAGAGCCTTGGGAAGGGTATTTGTTTTTTTTTTTTTTTTTTTTTAATTTTTTTTTATTTCCTTTATATTTCTTTTGAATTTTTTTAATTAAAATATTTAAATTTAAAAAAATATTTAAATTATAAATTTATAATTTTTTAAAATTTAATTTTTTTAAAATTTTTTTATATATTTAAATTTAATTTTTTTTTTCCTTTCTTTTATATTCCTTTTTTTTTCCTTTTTTTTGTTTTTTTTTTCTTTTATGCTTCACAGTTTTTTTTTTTAAATTTAAATTTTTAAACTATAAAAAATATTTAAATTTTAAATTTTAATTTTTTGAATTTTGTATTTTAATAAATCTAAAAATTTTATTTTATTTTTAAAAAATATTAATTTTAAAATTTATACAATATTTTTATAAGTTTTTTTAAATTTATATAAATTTAAAAATTAAAATTTTTACTCCTACTTAAAATATTTAAATTTTAATTAGAATATGTCACGCCCCGAGTTCAAAAACCAGTGTATAAATTTTTTTTTTTTTTTTTTATCAGAGTTGCAAATCAACCAGGGCAATGACAGACCGCCACATATATAGAAGAGTCCCAATCCCCTATGGAATTGAGCCTTTTCTATATATGCACGGCTAGCTTGGCAACAATCATCAGAGTACTAACTACGTACTACAAATAACAATAACAACAACAACAACAATGTTACAGATTTCTTTACAAATATATTACAACTGAATACCACTTTAATTAACTATTTCTAAATACACGGCTGTCCAAGGTCAATCTCTATCTCGGAATCTCACCAACACGTCCCGACATCCCAGCACCCGCTCGGCCTGAAAAACAGTCACCCGAGGGTGTGAGACACACCGGAGTGTATCCCACTGGGCACGACGAGCCGAGGATCAGCTAATCGTACCTACTGGGTACTAAAATCTGCGGATAGTAAAGATCTGTAGGAAAAGCTGGAAACATAGATGTCTACTAATAATCAGAAATAAAACTGCAGGTAAGTATGCTGAACAATCAGGGTATCTCAGAGATAACTATCATGAAAACTGTAGAGCATGCAGGCCGGAAATCAAAGTCAACTACAAGGATCATGTATAAAGAACTACGAATGATACAAGCATGTCTACAGATAATAGTGCTGGAACAACTGAGCAAATGTACGAGTAAAAGTAATGCGTCAAAGGTAGAAAACCAAATATCCAATCATGTGCCAATATTGGTCTCAGAGAACCTCAGGCAATGCCACTGTTCGGCACCTTTTCGGCTGACATAACCTTGTCGAGGGCTCACGGGTCTATCATCAGACCACTTTACCGGTAAAGAACAATCTCCACGGGGAGCTACCCCGGCCATGTTCGTGAAGTACAGCAGTGCATGGCAAATCATAATGATCAATCTCACGGTCTAGTGACCGGGTAGTCGGCAACATGCCGAGATCCCAACAGGGAATCATCTGTCTATATCTATCAATCGGAATCAATCAATCATGCATATCGAGTAGTATCTATCAGTCAGGATCAATCAATCATGCATATCAATAATATCTCGAATAACATCTCAATGACAGGAATCAACCGGTGTCATCTAATCATGCAAATCTATATATATATCAATCAATCAGGATCAGTCAGGAATAATCAGGGGATATGTGTATGATAATCGGCTGATCGTGAACAGAAAATCTCAATCACAGGTCTAATCAAGTCAATGTCAATCAGGGAAATAACGATATATCAAGATAGGTCATGTAATCAGCAGGGAATCAAAAACAGGGGTCCGACTGGACTAAAGCAACCAGAGGGCCAAAAAGCTGAGGCCCGGTTCGAAGATAACCCACCTGACAAATCGCAGGCGACTAAACCATATCCACTGTATGCTTAGGACCAGAGGCACCGAATAAACCTGAATCAATGATATGGATCAAGGATCAACTCTGACTCTAACTTATTCCAATTCAACTTAAAACCCATATCAATTTTAAAACCTCTAATTATTTAAATAATAGTATCATTTGAGCACTGTTTTCGCTCGTTCTTTCAACTGGAGGCTAATTTTTACGAACCGTTACTTCCAGTAGGTGACAATCATCTGGCTGAACACCGTGCTCACCAATTTGCGGCAGCACGGGACCCGAGGAAAACTTTGGGCCATAAAACACTCCTCTATCATAGCCATTTTGCATTTTTGTTTCTCCGGGACTTCAAAATCAGTTTTTAACGCGAGCATCGCGTCTAGTGACCCCAAATTAGCTAAGAGTACACTGTCGCGACTTCGCAAACATCCTAGAACAGTGTTTGGGTCATAATTACATTTGGAGGTTGGTTTAATCACATCTTTTAATCCAAACCTCAAACAGTAAAAGTCTGTATATCAAAGTTGCTCTAAATAATGCTAGGATACCAGGGTTTGCCCTGGTTGAAACCCAGATCTGCTGGTTCAAGCAGAACCAAAGCCATGTTTATTTAAAGGTTCACATTGCTCCAATTATAAATCCACACAGTATCTGTTTGAACTGAAGTGAGCACCAAGCTCAAGGGATGTTTTGAAACAACTTTCATATTTATATCTTTGTCAAATTCTATTTAAAAGTTCATTGTGGCATTTCCACAAACACTAGGTGTGCACAATTTCTAACATTTAACATAACCAATTTCAAGCTTGGTTCTCAACCATTTCTGCACCTGGTGCAGAGATTCTTGGAGCAAATTATTCCACTAAGTTTTCTGAGCAATTCCCCCCATCTTGGAGCAAGCCACAAGCCTCGGGTTGGCCGGGCTCAAGGAAGAAGATGATGGCTTCAACCTTGAAATTCGTGATGCTTCAACCAGAAGCTCTGGGATCAAACTACTTGCACACAATTGATGCTATGCACTTCCAAAATATACCTGGACCCGAGCCCGGCGTCGGGGTGCGGCGGCGGCGGCGGTGGAGAAAGCTCCATTTCGAGCTTCTTCACCATTAATGGTGAAATTTAACAGAGGCAATTAGAAGCCTTCTAACTTGGATGGAATTACTCCTCTGCCCCACACGAAGCTTCTCGACCATTTCTTCCCGGCCGGAGGTGGCCGGAGCGCCGGCAGCCGCGGTTTTGCTCCAATTCGAGTGAACCATGGCACCCGAGTTTTCGAGGTGCATGGTAGCCATGCAAATGCATGGCTGGGACCCTCTTGGTCCCAGAAAGAATTCTGGGCAGGTGGCCGGCGTCGGAGAAGCCCGCCGGCGCCGGAGCAAGAAGCTCGGCCAACTTGCAATAATTCGAAAAGCTAGGGCATCCATTTTCTTTCTAAATACTTAGCCATATTCAAGGAGACTTTGCAGATTTAATCTACATCTCCTACAGTCCTTGCATACCAATTTTTAGCTATTTTGGTTCAGTGGTTGCCGAGTTATTTCGAGGCGGAGCTCATCTAGGTTTCCGGCGAGGTATTGTCCCCGCCAGCAACCGGCTCTGCATGGGAGCTCGGGCTTGTGCAGGGAGAATTCTTAGGGCCTAGGGATTCTACTGCATATGGTCTAGGGTGCTAACAACCAATGGTTAGGGACTCTTACCTTGGCCGAGCTTGGGGAAGAAGGGATGAAGCCGGAATCTGGGTTCTTCCTCCACGCGCAACCTCAGCAACCTCCAGAACTACTCCACGGATCCAGAGGAAGCCAAAGAGCACTTCAAAGCCCAACTTGATGGAAGTTGGTTCCAACTACTTCTTTCTCTCCCTTACTTGGTTTACTCTAATGGTGATGGTGTTCCTTTGGTCACCAGCACCTCGGGCTGGTTCAGGAAGTAGCAGAGGCTCCCCAGATTGCGAGAAGATCCTCCAGAAAATTCAGAAGCAAGTTGCTCCAATCCTTCACCCTCCTCTCTCTCTCTCGGCTTAAACTCTAATGGTGTTTGGTCCTTGGTGTTCCCAGCATCCGAAGCCAGGTCTGGGAGATACAAAGGATCAAGAAACGCCTAGGATTCCCCAACCAACTCCTCGTGTAAACACCAAAGAAGACCAAAAGCCATCTTTGGATTTAATGCAAATTTTCTTTTAGACTCTCTTCTCAAACCGGGTTCACACATAACCCACTCATCCGGGGTCTGCACAGTAGGTGCAATTTGCACCCAACACCATATCCTATAAGCCCCTTAAATTTAGATACATAAAATATTAACATTTCATTGAAAATACTCCATTTTTGGTGCATTTCACGTATTTCGAGAAAATCCGTTCGACGAATTGCGAAATGGACTTCGCCACGACGTCCGGCTTGTCGAGACCTGTCAAGTAGCGTATTTGTTTGGTTTGTTCGACGCTCGGATAAAAACTTGGTCCATAAAGTTCGACCAAATACAGTGCGTTGCACGCACTTCGATGCACCTGGGTCGCCAAACGCGAAATCCGTCAGTGTCATTGCGTTCAGAACGTCGAAATTAGTTAGAATCGACTACTCATGTTGCTAGGTTCGGGGTCTAGACGGCGAAACGGCCGTTAGAGGTCAAAAGGGGATTTAAAATAGGGGTAACTATTCACAACTTAAGTTGTGGGACCCGTTTCTTCTTCGCAGTTTTACGAAAGATTCGACCGTCCGATCGTCGACAAGTGAATATGAACCTTTCATGTTTCGACGAGACGATCGCAATGGTCATCTCGGATTTTCGAGATTTGGCTCGGATTTGAAAGACAATATTTCTGTCTCGTAAACTGTGCAATTTATATAGTAGAAAAGGGGCACTGTCGCTATCTGAGCCATTTATGATCCAAATTCAACCTGACTTCAATCAATTTCATTTATTTATTTATTTTCAAAATTCAAGTTTATACCTCTTATTCTTCATCCCCAATCCAAACACTACTTTTCTTACACCAGGTTTAAACCAGGTTTAAGCCTCATTTCCAACCAAACACAATTTAGATTTATACCAGGTTTATCCCTTACTTTATACCTATACCTGGTATAATTCATTCTGGCTTATCCCCAATACAAACGGTACCTAATCAAACAGCCCCTGAACATTCCGACTCTTTTTCATTTCACTTTAAGCACTCTTAATTATTTATTGTTAGAATTACATTACATGCTCCTCCTTTGTGTTCTATTCTGTCCCCCGCATACCAAGCTAGAAACGAAGCCATCGTTCAAAATCAGCCCACCATTCCTCTCTCTCTCACTCTCTCTCTCTCTCTCTCTCTCTCTCTCTCTCTCTCTCTCTCTCCGAGCTAGGGTTTTTGAGGGGGGAGGGGTCTAGACGATGCTGCGATTGGTTTTGCTAGTGTAGTATGAGAAGATTAGGGTTAGGGCGAGATCGCGATGGGTTCGGGGGCGGGGAAGAAGCCGAAGCAGCAGCAGCGATCGGCTTCTTGCGGCTGCGCGCAGCGGAAGGGGCGCTCCTTGCTGTGCGGGTCGATGCTCTTCGCCCTCGGCCTCGTCTCCCTCCTCACCGGCCATATCGCCGCCGACCTCGAGTGGTCCCGTATCCGCGGCCTCTGGCGACCCAAGCGGGTATGATTCCTCAAAAGAAAAAACCTAAAGGGGGGATATCCCCCCTTTATCCCCAAACAGATTTGGGATATCCCCGTTTGGGGATATCCCCCCAAACGGGGATATCCCCGGGTTTGGGGGAGGGATATCCCTCACCTCCCCCCAACCGGGCCGGTTTATCCCCTGTCCCTTCCCAAGGCAGCAGTGCCTTGGGAAGGGACATTTTAATTTTTTTTTTTTTTTTTCTCTCGTTTTATTTTTCTTTTAGCTTTGGGCGGATTTTTTTTTTTTAATTAAAATTTTTAAATTTTAAAAAATATTTATATTTTAAATTTTTAAATTTTATAAATTTTAATTATTTTTAATTTTATATTTTAAAAAATCCCTTTCCAAGGCTCTCTCACAGCCTTGGGAAGGGTATTTGTTTTTATTTTATTTTTTTTTTTTAATTTTTTTTTTCTTTCCTTTATATTTCTTTTGAATTTTTTTTTAATTAAAATATTTAAATTTTAAAAAATATTTAAATTATAAATTTATAATTTTTTAAAATTTAATTTTTTTAAAATTTTTTTATAACTTTAAATTTAAATTTTTTTTTCCTTTCTTTTATATTCCTTTTTTTTTCCTTTTTTTTTGTTTTTTTTTCTTTTATGCTTCACGGTTTTTTTTTAAATTAAAATTTTTAAACTATAAAAAATATTTAAATTTTAAATTTTAATTTTTTTAATTTTATATTTTAATAAATCTAAAAATTTTATTTTATTTTTAAAAAATATTAATTTTAAAATTTATACAATATTTTTATAAGTTTTTTAAAATTTATATAAAATTAAAAATTAAAATTTTTACTCCTACTTAAAATATTTAAATTTTAATTAGAATATTTAAATTTTACTTAATTTTTTTAATTAGAATATTTAAATTTTAAAAAATATTTAAAATATAAATTTATAAATTATTTAAAATTAATTTTATAAATTTTATAAATATATATATTTATATTTTATTAAAATTATAAACATATTTATATTTTATTAAATTATATAAAATTATAAATTTATAATTTTAAAAAATTATATTTATTTTAAAATTGTAAAATTTATATAAATTTTTTATAATTTTTGTAAAATTTATATAAATTTAAAAATTAAAATTTTTACTCATACTTAAAATATTCTAATACATTCTTTAATTATCAAATTTATAATATACATAAAAGTAAATGTCACATCGTCATTACACATAAAAGTCAACTTTATACCTCTTATTCTTCATCCCCAATCCAAACACTACTTTTCTTACACCAGGTTTAAACCAGGTTTAAGCCTCATTTCCAACCAAACACAATTTAGGTTTATACCAGGTTTATTCCTTACTTTATACCTATACCTGGTATAATTCATTCTGGCTTATCCCCAATCCAAACGGTACCTAATCAAACAGCCCCTGAACATTCCGACTCTTTTTCATTTCACTTTAAGCACTCTTAATTATTTATTGTTAGAATTACATTACATGCTCCTCCTTTGTGTTCTATTATGTCCCCCGCATACCAAGCTAGAAACGAAGCCATCGTTCAAAATCAGCCCACCATTCCTCTCTCTCTCTCTCTCTCTCTCTCTCTCTCTCTCTCTCTCCGAGCTAGGGTTTTTGAGGGGGGAGGGGTCTAGACGATGCTGCGATTGGTTTTGCTAGAGTAGTATGAGAAGATTAGGGTTAGGGCGAGATCGCGATGGGTTCGGGGGCGGGGAAGAAGCCGAAGCAGCAGCAGCGATCGGCTTCTTGCGGCTGCGCGCAGCGGAAGGGGCGCTCCTTGCTGTGCGGGTCGATGCTCTTCGCCCTCGGCCTCGTTTCCCTCCTCACCGGCCATATCGCCGCTGACCTCGAGTGGTCCCGTATCCGCGGCCTCTGGCGACCCAAGCGGGTATGATTCCTCAAAAGAAAAAACCTAAAGGGGGGATATCCCCCCTTTATCCCCAAACAGATTTGGGATATCCCCGTTTGGGGATATTCCCCCAAACGGGAATATCCACGGGTTTTGGGGGAGGGATATCCCTCACCTCCCCCCAACCGGGCCGGTTTATCCCCTGTCGCTTCCCAAGGCAGCAGTGCCTTGGGAAGGGACATTTTAAATTTTTTTTTTTTCTCTCGTTTTATTTTTCTTTTAGCTTTGGGCGGATTTTTTTTTTAATTATAATTTTTTAATTTTAAAAAATATTATATTTTAAATTTTAAATTTTATAAATTTTAATTATTTTTAATTTTATATTTTAAAAAATCCCTTCCCAAGGCTCTGAAGGGTATTTGTTTTTTTTTTATTTCTTTTTTTATTTTTTTTTCTTTTCTTTATATTTCTTTTGAATTTTTTTTTAATTAAAATATTTAAATTTTAAAAAATATTTAAATTATAAATTTATAATTTTTTAAAATTTAATTTTTTTTAAATTTTTTTATAAATTTAAATTTAAATTTTTTTTTCCTTTCTTTTATATTCCTTTTTTTTTCCTTTTTTTTTGTTTTTTTTTTTTTATGCTTCACGGTTTTTTTTTTAATTAAAATTTTTAAACTATAAAAAATATTTAAATTTTAAATTTTATTTTTTTTAATTTTATGTTTTAATAAATCTAAAAATTTTATTTTATTTTTAATAAATATTAATTTTAAAATTTATACAATATTTTTATAAGTTTTTTAAAATTTATATAAATTTAAAAATTAAAATTTTTACTCCTACTTAAAATATTTAACTTTTAATTAGAATATTTAAATTTTACTTAATTTTTTTAATTAGAATATTTAAATTTTAAAAAATATTTAAAATATAAATTTATAAATTATTTAAAATTAATTTTTTAAATTTTATAAATATATATATTTATATTTTATTAAAATTATAAACATATTAATATTTTATTAAATTATATAAAATTATAAATTTATAATTTTAAAAAATAATATTAATTTTAAAATTGTAAAATTTATATAATTTTTTTATAATTTTTGTAAAATTTATATAAATTTAAAAATTAAAATTTTTACTCATACTTAAAATATTCTAATACATTCTTTAATTATCAAATTTATAATATACATAAAAGTAAATGTCACATCGTCATTACACATAAAAGTCAACTTTTTACCTCTTATTCTTCATCCCCAATCCAAACACTACTTTTCTTACACCAGGTTTAAGCCTCATTTCCAACCAAACACAATTTAGGTTTATACCAGGTTTATCCCTTACTTTATACCTATACCTGGTATAATTCATTCTGGCTTATCCCCAATCCAAACGGTACCTAATCAAACACCCCTGAACATTCTGACTCATTTTCATTTCACTTTAAGCACTCTTAATTATTTATTGTTAGAATTACATTACATGCTACTCCTTTGTGTTCTGTTCTGTCCCCCGCATACCAAGCTAGAAACGAAGCCATCGTTCAAAATCAGCCCACCATTCCTCTCTCTCTCTCTCTCTCCGAGCTAGGGTTTTTGAGGGGGGAGGGGTCTAGACGATGCTGCGATTGGTTTTGCTAGTGTAGTATGAGAAGATTAGGGTTAGGGCGAGATCGCGATGGGTTCGGGGGCGGGGAAGAAGCCGAAGCAGCAGCAGCAGCACCAGCAGCGATCGGCTTCTTGCGGCTGCGCGCAGCGGAATGGGCGCTCCTTGCTGTGCGGGTCGATGCTCTTCGCCCTCGGCCTCGTCTCCCTCCTCACCGGCCATATCGCCGCCGACCTCGAGTGGTCCCGTATCCGCGGGCTCTGGCGACCCAAGCGTGTATGATTCCTCAAAAGAAAAAACTTAAAGGGGGGATATCCCCCCTTTATCCCCAAACAGATTTGGGATATCCCCATTTGGGGATATCCCCCCAAACGGGGATATCCCCGGGTTTGGGAGAGGGATATCCCTCACCTCCCCCCAACCGGACCGGTTTATCCCCTGTCCCTTCCCAAGGCAGCAGTGCCTTGGGAAGGGACATTTTAATTTTTTTTTTTTTCTCTCGTTTTATTTTTCTTTTAGCTTTGGGCGGGTTTTTTTTTAATTAAAATTTTCAAATTTTAAAAAATATTTATATTTTAAATTTTAAATTTTATAAATTTTAATTATTTTTAATTTTATATTTTAAAAAATCCCTTCCCAAGGCTCTCTCACAGCCTTGGGAAGGGTATTTTTTTTTTTAAATTTTTTTTTCTTTCTTTTATATTTCTTTTGAATTTTTTTTATTTAAAATATTTAAATTATAAATTTATAATTTTTTAAAATTTAATTTTTTAAAAAATTTTAAAAAAATTTAAATTTAAATTTTTTTTCCTTTCTGTTATATTCTTTTTTTTTCCTTTTTTTTGTTTTTTTTTCTTTTATGCTTCAGGGTTTTTTTTTAAATTAAAATTTTTAAATTATAAAAAATATTTAAATTTTAAATTTTAAATTTAATAAATTTTAATTTTTTAAATTTTATATTTTAATAAATCAAAAAATTTTATTTTTTTTAAAAAAAATATTAATTTTAAAATTTATACAATATTTTTATAATTTTTTTAAAATTTATATAAATTTAAAAATTAAAATTTTTACTCCTACTTAAAATATTTAAATTTTAATTAGAATATTCCAATTTTACTTAATTTTTTTAATTAGAATATTTAAATTTTAAAAAATATTTAAAATATAAATTTATAAATTATTTAAAATTAATTTTTAAAATTTTATAAATATATATATTTATATTTTATTAAAATTATTAAAATATTTATATTTTATTAAATTATATAAAATTATAAATTTATAATTTTAAAAAATAATATTAATTTTAAAATTGTAAAATTTATATAATTTTTTTATAATTTTTTTAAAATTTATATAAATTTAAAAATTAAAATTTTTACTCATACTTAAAATATTCTAATACATTCTTTAATTACCAAATTTATAATATACATAATAGTAAAGGTCACATCGTCATTACACATAAAAGTCAACTTTATACCTCTTATTTTTCATCCCCAATCCAAACACTACTTTTATTACACCAGGTTTAAACCAGGTTTAAGCCTCATTTCCAACCAGAATGAATAATACCTATACCTGGTATAATTCATTCTGGCTTATCCTCAATCCAAACGGTACCTAATCAAACAGCCCTTGAACATTCCGACTCTTTTTCATTTCACTTTAAGCACTCTTAATTATTTATTGTTAGAATTACATTACATGCTCCTCCTTTGTGTTCTGTTCTGTCCCCCGCATACCAAGCTAGAAACGAAGCCATCGTTCAAAATCAGCCCACCATTCCTCTCTCTCTCTCTCTCTCTCTCTCTCTCTCTCTCTCTCCGAGCTAGGGTTTTTAAGGGGGGAGGGGTCTAGACGATGCTGCGATTGGTTTTGCTAGTGTAGTATGAGAAGATTAGGGTTAGGGCGAGATCGCGATGGGTTCGGGGGCGGGGAAGAAGCCGAAGCAGCAGCAGCAGCGATCGGCTTCTTGCGGCTGCGCGCAGCGGAAGGGGCGCTCCTTGCTGTGCGGGTCGATGCTCTTCGCCCTCGGCCTCGTCTCCCTCCTCACCGGCCATATCACCGCCGACCTCGAGTGGTCCCGTATCCGCGGCCTCTAGCGACCCAAGCGGGTATGATTCCTCAAAAGAAAAAACCTAAAGGGGGGATATCCCCCCTTTATCCCCAAACAGATTTGGGATATCCCCGTTTGGGGTTCATCCCAAACGGGGATATCCCCGGGTTTGGGGGAGGGAGATCCCTCACCTCCCCCCCAACCTGGCCGGTTTATCCCCTGTCCCTTCCCAAGGCAGCAGTGCCTTGGGAAGGGACATTTTAATTTTTTTTTTTTTTTCTCTCGTTTTATTTTTCTTTTAGCTTTGGGCGGTTTTTTTTTTTAATTAAAATTTTTAAATTTTAAAAAATATTTATATTTTAAATTTTAAATTTTATAAATTTTAATTATTTTTAATTTTATATTTTAAAAAATCCCTTCCCAAGGCTCTGTCAGAGCCTTGGGAAGGGTATTTATTTTATTTTTTTTTTTTAAATTTTTTTTTCTTTCCTTTATATTTCTTTTGATTTTTTTTAAAATTAAAATATTTAAATTTTAAAAAATATTTAAATTATAAATTTATAATTTTTTAAAATTTAATTTTTTAAATTTTTTTTTTAAATTTAAATTTAAATTTTTTTTTTCTTTCTTTTATATTCCTTTTTTTTTTCCTTTTTTTTGTTTTTTTTTTCTTTTATGCTTCAGGGTTTTTTTTTAATTAAAATTTTTAAACTATAAAAAATATTTAAATTTTAAATTTTAAATTTTATAAATTTTAATTTTTTTAATTTTATATTTTAATAAATCTAAAAATTTTATTTTATTTTTAAAAAATATTAATTTTAAAATTTATACAATATTTTTATAAGTTTTTTAAAATTTATATAAATTTAAAAATTAAAATTTTTACTCCTACTTAAAATATTTAAATTTTAATTAGAATATTTAAATTTTACTTAATTTTTTTAATTAGAATATTTAAATTTTAAAAAATATTTAAAATATAAATTTATAAATTATTTAAAATTAATTTTTTAAATTTTATAAATATATTTATTTATATTTTATTAAAATTATAAATATATTTATATTTTATTAAATTATATAAAATTATAAATTTATAATTTTAAAAAATAATATTAATTTTAAAATTGTAAAATTTATATAATTTTTTTATAATTTTTGTAAAATTTATATAAATTTAAAAATTAAAATTTTTACTCATACTTAAAATATTCTAATACATTTTTTAATTATCAAATTTATAATATACATAAAAGTAAAGGTCACATCGTCATTACACATAAAAGTCAACTTTATACCTCTTATTCTTCATCCCCAATCCAAACACTACTTTTCTTACACCAGGTTTAAACCAGGTTTAAGCCTCATTTCCAACCAAACACAATTTAGGTTTATACCAGGTTTATCCCTTACTTTATACCTATACCTGGTATAATTCATTCTGGCTTATCCCCAATCCAAACGGTACCTAATCAAACAGCCCCTGAACATTCCGACTCTTTTTCATTTCACTTTAAGCACTCTTAATTATTTATTGTTAGAATTACATTACATGCTCCTCCTTTGTGTTCTGTTCTGTCCCCCGCATACCAAGCTAGAAACGAAGCCATCGTTCAAAATCAGCCCACCATTTCTCTCTTTCTCTCTCTCTCTCTCCGAGCTAGGGTTTTTGAGGGGGGAGGGGTCTAGACGATGCTGCGATTGGTTTTGCTAGTGTAGTATGAGAAGATTAGGGTTAGGGCGAGATCGCGATGGGTTCGGGGGCGGGGAAGAAGCCGAAGCAGCAGCAGCGATCGGCTTCTTGCGGCTGCGCGCAGCGGAAGGGGCGCTCCTTGCTGTGCGGGTCGATGCTCTTCGCCCTCGGCCTCGTCTCCCTCCTCACCGGCCATATCGCCGCCGACCTTGAGTGGTCCCGTATCCGCGTCCTCTGGCGACCCAAGCGGGTATGATTCCTCAAAAGAAAAAACCTAAAGGGGGGATATCCCCCCTTTATCCCCAAACAGATTTGGGATATCCCCGTTTGGGGATATCCCCCCAAACGGGGATATCCCCGGGTTTGGGGGAGGGACGGGGATATCCCCGGGTTTGGGGGAGGGATATCCCTCACCTCCCCCCAACCGGGCCGGTTTATCCCCTGTCCCTTCCCAAGGCAGCAGTGCCTTGCACTACAAGAAAAGCGGCTTTTGGCGACGCTTTTTGAGCCACATAACGACGCGTAAAAGCGTCGTTAATGTAGTCGCCGATGCTTTAGAAAGCGTCGGGAAGTGGGTCGGTAAGTGCAGTGACGAGAGAAATATGACGACCTTTGCAAAAGCGTCGGTAAATATACCGACGCGTTATTCCCGACGCACGAAAGCGTCGTTATGTTCGTCGGTAATAGCAATCTATTGTCGACGCATTAAAGCGTCGGCAAATGATCGTCAATTTACGACGCTATAAAGCGTCGTCTATTTTTCTTTTTCCCGACGCACGAAAGCGTCACTACTTTGGTTGGTAATAGAAATTATTGTCGACGCATTAAAGCGTCGGCAAATGATCGTCGATTTACGACGCTATAAAGCGTCGCCTATTTTCCTTTTTCCCGACGCACGAAAGCGTCGTTAGTTTGGTTGGTAATAGAAATTATTGTCGACGCATTAAAGCGTCGGCAAATGTATATATATATATATATATATATATATATATATATATATATATATATATATATATATATATATATATATATATATATATATATATATATATATATATATATATATATATATATAATTTACAATGTAAATAAAAATTCAAATAAGAACTTAAATTTATTTCTCATACACATTTATAATCAAAGAACTAATCACAATGACAACAACATAAATAAATAGTCAAAATATAAACTTCATTCCAAATGTATTTTGTTACTAAGTCAAAACAGTAACAATCTATTTGCATATAAAGTCAGTTCCAAAAGTATGATACTTCTAAGTTTTACAAAATTAAAACTAACAAAAAGTCAAAGTCATCTAAATCATCTATATTTATTAAGTAGATCCATTAGCTAGAATTAGGACTCAATGTCAGATTTTCCACGTAGAGGAAGAACCAATCTACTGGGCTAAAACTGCTTCTGTTTTAAAGGTAGTTGTTTAGCTCCTTCCATAAGTTACTCTCATATGCTATAAATCATTTAGCTATGTCCATCAAAATATCATGCCACAAAAATAACAAAAGGCCATGAATAAAGATATGAATCAAACAGAGGGAAAAACAAAAAAGCAAACAAGTTATCGAATAAGACTGATGAACAAGCATGCACATAAACTTTTCAATTACATAAATTGGCGCAATATCATATGGATAATGGATTAACACAGTCATTTCGCACTTAAAAGAAACATGTCTAACATGTCAGCAACTATTCAGCAGTAGGCAAGATACACGGCGAATGTTTCACAACAGAAGTGAGCTCTTAATGTAGAACTTCAGGTGCGACATAGTATGCACTTCCTACAATGTCATTTAGCTTTTCATCTGTGCAGAGTGTAAAAGAACAACTATTGAGAAATATTCTTATGTCAAACACTGAGAGAAAGCTAGATTCAACACCGTAAGATATAAAGCATTAGATTATAGATGATGTTTATAATGATCGATAGAGCAAACCTGGTTTTACAAAGTCTGATAAGCCGAAGTCTATAGCCTTCAGCTGAGAATTCTCATCCTTTGATGTAAAAAGAAAATTCTGACCAAGCAAATACCACAGTTTAGAGAAAGAAAAATTGAGATTGCCAGAAGCTTTATTGCAAGCAAAAAAGCAGAAGTTCTTATGATTTGTAAACTTTGGCAGACTTTCAAACTTAAATTGTATAATCCCAAAGCAGCATCAAAATATTTGGCTCATTTTTCACTTTCCTAAATTTTCTCGCTAAAGGATGATACTAACAAATTTAAAAAGGAATTAAAATCATTTGAAACCAAAATCTCACTAGACCTAAATAGGTCAGGATTTACCATTCAAAAGCTAAAATTAATAATGTATCTTACGTCTAAGACCTTTCCCATCAATTCATTTCAAACTAGCTACAATACACAAAGGGAAAAGCTCGACACCGTTAGACTCGGCAAGCATCCTACACGAAGTAGTTTTTGCCTTAGAACAACTCACTTGATTGCATTAAAAAAATACACGACTAAAAAGCAAAATCAATTAAAAAAATGTGATGTCTATGAATTGAAGTAAATAGTTCAAAATTCATTACCTCTGGTTTAAGATCCCGATGTACCACCCCTTGAAGATGGCAAAATGCAACAACGTTTAATATTTGCACCATGACAGCTTTTGCATCATCTTCTGAGTACTTTCCACCCCTGCTTGAGCAACAAGATATGCATATGAACGATCTACACTCTTCGGACTCACAATAAAGATTAGTACTTGGTGCTGAACTACAAAGCTGAATATAGAATAGAAATTCATAGTAATGAAACAACTAGAGGATAAGATACCTTGAAAGAATTCTGTCCAGAAGCTCTCATCCTTCACAAAACCTAAATCAGGTAGTAGATAAGTGATTAAACTTAATATCATATAGCTTTTTCTGCATCAACTGATGCTGTATCAATATGAAATGCAAATTAAACTGCAAAAGCATGGCTCAGAAAAGTTCAAATTTAAAATCTTAAATGTCAAAAATTAGTTAAGAGTTAAATATATCATTGCTTTACATACTACATTCTCGAGACAAATACAACAAGTAAGAACAGAAGGAAATCTCCTGAACACATTTGCTAAATAAAAGGCGAAAAAGAAGAAAGAATAATGGAAAGCATTTCTAACATGCATGACCTAGAGCATAGAAAGAACTAACTGAAATCGAAGGACAAGGAAAGAAAACGCCCTTTCAAGTACAAACGAAGAGAAAGCACAGAAACAGAGGGTTGTCAGGGACTGTTTCGCATGATTAGATCTACTAAAATTGTTCTGTTTGATAAAAAGCCTGGCAACTACTATTTGAGTGGAGCAGCATTCCCAAAAGTCAGGCCAAACAGGTTTTAAAACCATAAATCCAAAACATTTGACTAAACTATGTGAAGTGCTGCCATATAAAATATGTAAAAGATTCAAATACACAAGCATCAAACCAACTAGTCAATACAAGAGATGCATCAGAGTAGGCCCAAAATTTCATAATACTAATAGGCCAAATGATATTTTTGACATAGAAAAACATGCAAACTTCTCAAACTCAATCGTACTCTGTCACGCCCCGGCGTCGAAACTGCGACCCGGGCTCGCCAACAGATCCGCCGCCCATACGGGAAGCCCCGTATAGACGAAGCGACTAACCTGCAAAAGAGCATCTATACTATGCAGATATCAGAGCTGAAAGTAAAACTGCTAGAAATAAAAACTATATACAACACAAGTCCTCACCACAAGTACAAAAGTCTCTCGAGCAGTAAAATAAATACAACTCTATACCTCACTACAAAGTTCTCTCAACAGGAACTCTCAAAAGTAATAAGGGTACATCTACTCTCTGGACGACGACTGGTAGGGAACTATCTCGCGACTCCCTTACCTCGATCAGAAGAAGCAGCAACAGGAACAGCAGGAACCGGAGTAGAAGTCCCTGTGGGAAAAAAATACACCACGACGGGTGTGAGAACTACGTCCCAAGTAGTTCTCAGTGGGTGCCGCCAACAAGCCCGATGGTCTGCCCACTAAGTCTACTAGAGGCATAAAGTAACAATATAATACTGAAATGAAAGGGCTGGAAAAGTAACTCTACAGCTGCTATGCCTCTATCTAGATGCTCAAGAAAAGGAACAGATGGAACATGATGCATCTACTAATACCCACAGTAAACTCACCAAATCTAAACTGACTGCCTCAAGGGTCCAGTCAAACCTGCGCCCACCTACTGCCGCACATCCTCAACAGGACGGGTCTACCGTAGGGTGTCCGTGACTGCCACTAACTGGCACAGTCAGAGGGACGGCGTCGACAAGTCGCGATAGCAAGTAACAGGCCCAACTCCGGAGTGGCTCTCGAGGGGAGCGACCCCACCGAGGAAAGTATCCGCGTATCTCTGTCGAGCTCAAATATGGCTCATGCAGGCTATAGTCCAAACCACGATCAACAAGATCGACCGACAACACCAACTCTCAACCACAAGCTGGAAGTCACACAGCTGGGGCCACCGTCCACCAGACGGCTCCCACAACAGAACACTAAACTCTCCAGAAAGACCGACACCATAAGGGTTCGGAAACCCGATAGACCGGTGCTAAGAACCCTATCAAACAAGAACAGACTCTAGGCTCCGACTATCGAAGTTCCCGATCCCTTATAGTTCGGGAAAGCAATAATCACAGTACAACTCGTAGAAGACACCAACAGGGCCCGAAAGTCCCGGGAGACCTACACCTACAACCCTATCAAACAAGAACAGGTTCCAGGCTCGGCCCACGTGGCTTTCGTCCCGACAGAGGAACGGCCCCTAGAACCCAGACCACTCGAATCCTTTCGAGTGGGGAGATTTACAGGAAAAAGGTGACATTTGTTATTGAAAACTAATTTGATCTGGAAGAAATCCATATTTAATGATTTTAGTTCTTTTTAGAAAAACAGTTAGAAAACAAGTGTTTTACCCAAACCCCGAAGGGCTGATGCCTTTGTCCAATCAAACAAGAACAGACTCTAGCGGCCCTTCGATGCTTGGAAGAAAGCATTGGTAGACTAAAATCATGTGTACGTCAAAAGGGTTCTGGGTTCTAGGTCCGGCTAACACTAGTAAACTACTGCCGCTAACACAGTGGCGACGACCCAAACAGGGGAAAACAAGATCTCTCGGGTCCACCGTTTACCCCAAACGGTTCCCGATACAGACAAGCGAACCACTACATCTACCAGACTCCACTCTGCTCCCAAGCACGAGTGCAAATGCATCCCACACTACAGAGAAGTCCCGACCGCTCGGCCCACTACCCGGGCGAGGATAACACTAAGTCCAGGAATGAAGCATAAAGTGTGGATGTCTAAACATAAATAACCCTAGCCCAAGTGAGGGTTTTCTACTGGTCTGGTTACACATGCAACATATGACGGGGGTGCTAGGTCAGGTTCCAAGATAACGAATATTTAACATGATAGAAGGAAATAAAAGATCACAAGATCAACAGATAATACTAGGAACAACAATTCCTACTTCTAGCATGCTACACAAGTCCAATCCCTATCATGCATGATTCTATATCCATAGAATTAGAGTACAGTCCATAGATCTTGAAAGCAAGCCACCCACCTGAAAACGCTGATCTGCCCAAGTTCTACAGCTGATAAAACTAAAAACAACAACTCACAGTCCAGTATGCCCCGTACAGTCCAAAATCCCACCTGGGTACAACATAGGGCTACAGTTATACTTTAATCCCAAAATCTGCCAAGATTTACTACACTGAAATTTCAGCCACAAAGATGCGATTATTCTACCTGCTGAATGTGCTCGAAAAATTCCAAATAAAATATCCCTGCGATCCTCGTGTCGATAGCTTCGAAACAAGTACCTGCACGCCAAATTCCGAGCACCGTAGGCCAAGTTACAAATTCCACAGTATCGGTGCGCACCATCCCAAAACCATTCAACTGTAAACTCTTGTACAAATAAAAGGAAAAGTGTATACCTTCGGGAAGGTCTCCAAAAATTCCAAGAAAAATCCACGATGATCCTCGCGTCGAGTAGATGAAAAAAGTCTATAAGCACGTCTTGATCCGAGACTCGTGCGCGAAGATCTCCTCAAGGGAAGGTGCTGCCCTCACCAAAATCTCACAGCAAAAAGGGTCCCAGTGAGCACGAGAAAACTCCTCGAAAAACGCGAAATCTGAAAATGTGCAAAACCCAAAATCGTAGCCTCACCTGTTACGAATCCAGCAGCGAAGAAATCGCTCAAAAAGATCGTCGGAGTAGGTCGGGGGAGCTCGTACACCGAAGAGCGACGGAAGAAGCACCGAAGAAGGAACGTCGCGCCGAGCCAAGAAAAAGAGAATCTCGAAAAGCGTGCCCCCAAAAATCCCCAAACTCTGCAGATGGAAGGTCCACAGTGTGAGGATCAACTTTGGTGAAGAGCTCCCTTCGGTTTGAGGCTCGGAAGTGCCAAAAAAACGAAAGAGAAGGAGTTTCGGGCTATTTATAGGCCGCAGGGAACAAATGGAGAAATTCCCAACCTGCCCGGACTTTCGGGCGCAGGGGGGTTTTCGGGCGGCTACAGTGTTGGGCCTGGCCCAACACTGTGCGCGCCCGAATTCCTCCCGTGCGGCCACGTAGCCCAGCAAACAGGCGGCAGCGGGCGGAGCCACTCAGCGGCGGCCACGTCGCTCGCCTCCCCGCCCGACACGCGTCCCGCACAGCGAACAGCTGTGCGGGGCGCGCCAAACGCCGCCACGTGTCCCTCCCCGCGGTCAAAGCGGGTAGGTGGCGCCCGCCAGTGGCAGGGCGACACGTGGCCCTGCCACTGTCACGGTCGCACGTGCGGGCAGGGCGCCGCCCTGGCCGCCTGCCACGCACGCGCCCCGAGGCGCCCGTCCACCGTTCCGTGCGCCGCGCCTCGTGAGCCCGCGAATGGCGTGACGACACGTGTCCCGTGCACCCGGTCCACGCACCCAGTTCCGGTTCCGTGGACCGCGCCGCGTGCACCGACCAACCGGGGGATGCCACGTGTCCCTCCGCCCCGGTCCATGCACCGCCGCGCAAAACCTGTGGACCGCGCCTCACGAGCCCGCCAATCAGGCGGCGCCACGTGTCCATGCGCCGGGTCCGTGCACCCAGCCGCTCCCCTCTGTGGACCGAGCGCTGCGGACCGGCCCAATCACAAGCCGCCACGTGGCAGCCGGCGGTCCACGGCCCCTCCCATGCACCGAAATTCAGCGAAAACTTCCGGGGGTCCTTTTTGGGCATCCGGACTCCAAATCAAACAAGCAAATAGCCGTTTTCAAGCATTTTTCCGCGCTGAATCCAAATCCACCCTCTGTTTGCCCCAAATCAATTTCGAAAATTCGGCAATTGCAGCCGAAGGCCAATCCAGCTGTGGATATCACACAGGGTCCATCCGTGGCATCCCTTTGATGCACTATGGACCAGATACACCAACACTAGGTGTTCTACACCACGGTTCATGGGAGAAGCCACACGGGGATCAGGGTCACCACATCCTCCCCTACTAAAAGGAAGTTTCGTCCCCGAAACAAAACACACCACAACAACAAAACTAAAACAATCAAACAACCAAGAACGCAACACTAGACTAACCAGAAAGGTAACGGCTCCACCAGCAGGAAAGTCATCAACCCCAACTCTCAATTTAGAAAACAGCTGAAATTAGCGAAAAGTCTGAAAACTTTGAAAGATCAGTGCCTTCGCCCCAATCAAACGAGAACAGGTTCGGGCACTGTCTCCATTTCTGGAGCAATCCTTCGAAGTTTTCGTCCTGTTCGTAAATTTCAGTTCAAAGGCGAGAAAAGTGAGAGTAGTGTTGGTGCCGTTCCTGCTGCGGCCACAAAAAGGAAGCTACCACTAACGAGACTCCTAAGGACATAACCTCTAGTCCTAGACATCACAACTGCTCCCGAGGTGGCGTCAGTCCAAAGCCGCTGAAGCTGATGCTGCTGGAAGGATACGCCGACAATCCGAGAAAACGAACTCCTCCAGTCCCACTCGCAGAAGGATAACTGCTCTCATTCCATTATCAGTTGTAGCACTGCACCGCACCAACAGTCCAACATGTGTGCTCAATCCAAGTCCTGGTGCTGTCCTTGAATCGCCACATCAGCCGGCGAAGTCCCAAGTCTCAACTGCACTGATCATACACCGCGAATCTCCTCTATCCATAGGATACAGGGAAGAATCCAATCGCTAAACATGTAGCAGAAATTCCTAACCCATACCCATGCAAAGATGCTGATGCAGATACTCAACTAATAATGCGGAAGAATGCAGCGGTAACGAAATGCTCAACTCAGCTAACTGAAATAAAATCATACCTGCCGCGGCATGATCCGCTGCCGGGGTGTCCTCCACCAGGGCTGCATAAACCCGTCCACTGGGTGCTGCAGGTCGTCGTCCCGTCTGTCCCGACGTCGTGGCCCACTCTGTCTGCTGGTGTGCCGGAGGGGTTCCCGCTGCATGGATGGGCAAGGGGGGGT
Source organism: Tillandsia leiboldiana (assembly GCA_029204045.2). NCBI lineage: Eukaryota > Viridiplantae > Streptophyta > Magnoliopsida > Poales > Bromeliaceae > Tillandsia > Tillandsia leiboldiana. The sequence goes on from CM055065.1 coordinate 48,472,539, forward strand.
GCTGTCGCAATCGGCCCGCACTGACAAAATGGCCTGGGGGCAAGCCGCGCGGAAATGTCCCAACTCTCCACAGAGGGAAACACCGCCCCTGTCTCTGATCACACTGCGACGGTGGATGAGGCCCGCCACAGATGACACACCGGTCCTGCCGCTGCTGCCGATACCGCTGATGCTGCTGCTGGGGCTCACCAGATCTCCGGCGCCTACGAAACCCACGACCCTCAGGATGAGATCGTGGAGGTCTCGGAGGTCCCTGCCCGCTCATCTGACCCTCATCATCCGGTGCTGGGCGCTTCGCCCCAGGAATCACTACGGGGGCTAGAGCCACCTCTGACATCACTGGCTCTCCAGACTCAACATATAACGCCTGCTCCATCGATGCCTCCAAAGTCTGTAATCTGCAGGAGCGAACAAGCTGATAAATATCCCGGCGCAGCCCCCGCTCGAACATGTAGATCCGGTGAGACTCGTCCCTGGCCACGTGAGGCATACTAGCCAACAGCTGATTGAATTCGGCTATGTATGCATTCACGGGCCGATCTCCCTGGCGGAGATTTCTCAGCTGCTCCTCCAATCTCTGGCGAACACTCTCAGGAAAGAAGGCCCCTAAAAGAAGTCTGCGGAACTCCGCCCAGGGAAGAATCTGCGTCCCAGGCGGACCAGCAGGCCGCACACGCCGCCACCAAGCCTCGGCGTTGCCCTCCAAGTAGTGTGTAGCCAAAAAGACCCCGAAATCGATCCTCAACGAACAAACTCTCAAAATGACGCTCCATGGCCGTGATCCAAGACTCTGCCTCCCACGGCTCAGTACTCATACCGGAAAAACGGGGTGGATCAAACCGGCGGAACCTCATCAACAGATCCACCACCGCACTCTGCTCAGCTGAAGTCAAAGGTCCCATCGACCCAGGCGGTGGTATGATAGAAACCGGCTCGACAGGAATAGCCGGCGCTCACAGGAACCACAGGGGGCGCCACAGCTGGCGAAGAAGGCACAGGCGAACACACAGGGGGTGCTACCACAGGCTGCGTCCTCTGCTCTAAAAGAAGCATCATCCGACCAAAGGCCTCCTCCTGGCGCCGAGAAGCCTCCTCCTGGCGCTGAGATGTCTCCTCCTGGCGCCGCACCGCCTCAGACAACTGTGCCACCTGGGCACGGAGCTCCAGAACCTCCCTCTGCTGCCCCTGCCCCCGAGTCCTCCTGCTCGGGCTCATCGGAGGGGAAAGGCTGAGAACGCGTCTGCACCCTGCGTCGGGGAGGCATCGTGCCTACCTGCAACACACAAGCAACCATCAGGACAGTGCCAAACAATACTCGACCCAATCCAGCGAAAGTCTAGGACATGTCATCCATTCCCTAGCATTATGTTGTCTGCAGCCAATATAATCGCTTAGGAGAATAAACATGCCAGTCACTCATCCCACCCCTTGGGAGAGGTATCAAACTCAATCAGGACTCTCGCTAACAGTCACGACTCTCACGTAGTCATCCTAATGTCCAACCACAAGTCTAGGGTTTCTAAGTCCACATGACCTACAGCCTAGGCTCTGATACCACCTAATCTGTCACGCCCGGCGTCGAAACTGCGACCCGGGCTCGCCAACAGATCCGCCGCCATACGGGAAGCCCCGTATAGACGAAGCGACTAACCTGCAAAAGAGCATCTATACTATGCAGATATCAGAGCTGAAAGTAAAACTGCTAGAAATAAAAACTATATACAACACAAGTCCTCACCACAAGTACAAAAGTCTCTCGAGCAGTAAAATAAATACAACTCTATACCTCACTACAAAGTTCTCTCAACAGGAACTCTCAAAAGTAATAAGGGTACATCTACTCTCTGGACGACGACTGGTAGGGGAACTATCTCGCGACTCCCTTACCTCGATCAGAAGAAGCAGCAACAGGAACAGCAGGAACCGGAGTAGAAGTCCCTGTGGGAAAAAAATACACCACGACGGGTGTGAGGAACTACGTCCCAAGTAGTTCTCAGTGGGTGCCGCCAACAAGCCCGATGGTCTGCCCACTAAGTCTACTAGAGGCATAAAGTAACAATATAATACTGAAATGAAAGGGCTGGAAAAGTAACTCTACAGCTGCTATGCCTCTATCTAGATGCTCAAGAAAAGGAACAGATGGAACATGATGCATCTACTAATACCCACAGTAAACTCACCAAATCTAAACTGACTGCCTCAAGGGTCCAGTCAAACCTGCGCCCACCTACTGCCGCACATCCTCAACAGGACGGGTCTACCGTAGGGGGTTCCGTGACTGCCACTAACTGGCACAGTCAGAGGGACGGCGTCGACAAGTCGCGATAGCAAGTAACAGGCCCAACTCCGGAGTGGCTCTCGAGGGGAGCGACCCACCGAGGAAAGTATCCGCGTATCTCTGTCGAGCTCAAATATGGCTCATGCAGGCTATAGTCCAAACCACGATCAACAAGATCGACCGACAACCACCAACTCTCAACCACAAGCTGGAAGTCACACAGCTGGGGCCACCGTCCACCAAACGCTCCACAACAGAACACTAAACTCCCAGAAAGACCGACCCATAAGGGTTCGGAACCCGATAGACCGGTGCTAAGACCCTATCAAACAAGAACGATTCTAGGCTCCGACTATCGAATTTCCCGATCCCTTAAGTTCGGAAGCA
>CM055065.1:48475303-48494980 GCA_029204045.2 Tillandsia leiboldiana
GGATGAGATCGTGGAGGTCTCGGAGGTCCCTGCCCGCTCATCGACCCTCATCACTCGGTGCTGGGCGCTTCGCCCCAGAGCAATACTCGGGGGCTAGAGCACCTCTGACATCACTGGCTCTCCAGACTCACATATAACGCCTGCTCCATCGATGCCTCCAAAGTCTGTAATCTGCAGGAGCGAACAAGCTGATAAATATCCCGGCGCAGCCCCCGCTCGAACATGTAGATCCGGTGAGACTCGTCCCTGGCCACGTGAGGCATACTAGCCAACAGCTGATTGATTCGGCTATGTATGCATTCACGGGCCGATCTCCCTGGCGGAGATTTCTCAGCTGCTCCTCCAATCTCTGGCGAACACTCTCAGGAAAGAAGGCCCTAAAAGAAGTCTGCGGAACTCCGCCAGGGAAGAATCTGCGTCCCAGGCGGACCAGCAGGCCGCACACGCCGCCACCAAGCCTCGGCGTTGCCCTCCAAGTAGTGTGTAGCCAAAAAGACCCGAAATCAGATCCTCAACGAACAAACTCTCAAAATGACGCTCCATGGCCGTGATCCAAGACTCTGCCTCCCACCGGCTCAGTACTCATTACCGGAAAAACGGGTGGATCAAACCGGCGGAACCTCATCAACAGATCCACCACCGCACTCTGCTCAGCTGAAGTCAAGGTCCCATCGACCCAGGCGGTGGGGATGATAGAAACCGGCTCGACAGGAATAGCCGGCGCTCACGGAACCACAGGGGGCGCCACAGCTGGCGAAGAAGGCACCAGGCGAACACACAGGGGGTGCTACCACAGGCTGCGGTCCTCTGCTCTAAAAGAAGCATCATCCGACAAAGGCCTCCTCCTGGCGCCGAGAAGCCTCCTCCTGGCGCTGAGATGTCTCCTCCTGGCGCCGCAACGCCTCAGACAACTGTGCCACCTGGGCACGGAGCTCCAGAACCTCCCTCTGCTGGCCCCTTGCCCCCGAGTCCTCCTGCTCGGGCTCATCGGAGGGGAAAGGCTGAGAACGCGTCTGCACCCTGCGTCGGGGAGGCATCGTGCCTACCTGCAACACACAAAGCAACCATCAGGACAGTGCCAACAATACTCGACCCAATCCAGCGAAAGTCTAGGACATGTCATCCATTCCCTAGCATATGTTGTCTGCAGCCAATATAATCGCTTAGGAGAATAAACATGCCAGTTCACTCATCCCACCCCTTGGGAGAGGTATCAAACTCAATCAGGACTCTCGCTAACAGTCACGACTCTCACGTAGTCATCCTAATGTCCAACCACAAGTCTAGGGTTTCTAAGTCCACATGACCTACAGCCTAGGCTCTGATACCACCTAATCTGTCACGCCCCGGCGTCGAAACTGCGACCCGGGCTCGCCAACAGATCCGCCGCCCATACGGGAAGCCCCGTATAGACGAAGCGACTAACCTGCAAAAGAGCATCTATACTATGCAGATATCAGAGCTGAAAGTAAAACTGCTAGAAATAAAAACTATATACAACACAAGTCCTCACCACAAGTACAAAAGTCTCTCGAGCAGTAAAATAATACAACTCTATACCTCCTACAAAGTTCTCTCAACAGGAACTCTCAAAAGTAATAAGGGTACATCTACTCTCTGGACGACGACTGGTAGGGAACTATCTCGCGACTCCCTTACCTCGATCAGAAGAAGCAGCAACAGGAACAGCAGGAACCGGAGTAGAAGTCCCTGTGGGAAAAAAATACACCACGACGGGTGTGAGAACTACGTCCCAAGTAGTTCTCAGTGGGTGCCGCCAACAAGCCCGATGGTCTGCCCACTAAGTCTACTAGAGGCATAAAGTAACAATATAATACTGAAATGAAAGGGCTGGAAAAGTAACTCTACAGCTGCTATGCCTCTATCTAGATGCTCAAGAAAAGGAACAGATGGAACATGATGCATCTACTAATACCCACAGTAAACTCACCAAATCTAAACTGACTGCCTCAAGGGTCCAGTCAAACCTGCGCCCACCTACTGCCGCACATCCTCAACAGGACGGGTCTACCGTAGGGTGTCCGTGACTGCCACTAACTGGCACAGTCAGAGGGACGCGTCGACAAGTCGCGATAGCAAGTAACAGGCCCAACTCCGGAGTGGCTCTCGAGGGGAGCGACCCCACCGAGGAAAGTATCCGCGTATCTCTGTCGAGCTCAAATATGGCTCATGCAGGCTATAGTCCAAACCACGATCAACAAGATCGACCGACAACACCAACTCTCAACCACAAGCTGGAAGTCACACAGCTGGGCCACCGTCCACCAGACGGCTCCCACAACAGAACACTAAACTCTCCAGAAAGACCGACACCATAAGGGTTCGGAAACCCGATAGACCGGTGCTAAGAACCCTATCAAACAAGAACAGATTCTAGGCTCCGACTATCGAAGTTCCCGATCCCTTATAGTTCGGGAAAGCAATAATCACAGTACAACTCGTAGAAGACACCAACAGGGCCCGAAAGTCCCGGGAGACCTACACCTACAACCCTATCAAACAAGAACAGGTTCCAGGCTCGGCCCACGTGGCTTTCGTCCCGACAGAGGAACGGCCCCTAGAACCCAGACCACTCGAATCCTTTCGAGTGGGGAGATTTACAGGAAAAAGGTGACATTTGTTATTGAAAACTAATTTGATCTGGAAGAAATCCATATTAATGATTTTAGTTCTTTTTAGAAAAACAGTTAGAAAACAAGTGTTTTACCCAAACCCCGAAGGGCTGATGCCTTTGTCCAATCAAACAAGAACAGACTCTAGCGGCCCTTCGATGCTTGGAAGAAAGCATTGGTAGACTAAAATCATGTGTACGTCAAAAGGGTTCTGGGTTCTAGGTCCGGCTAACACTAGTAAACTACTGCCGCTAACACAGTGGCGACGACCCAAACAGGGGAAAACAAGATCTCTCGGGTCCACCGTTTACCCCAAACGGTTTCCCGATACAGACAAGCGAACCACTACATCTACCAGACTCCACTCTGCTCCCAAGCACGAGTGCAAATGCATCCCACACTACAGAGAAGTCCCGACCGCTCGGCCCACTACCCGGGCGAGGATAACACTAAGTCCAGGAATGAAGCATAAAGTGTGGATGTCTAAACATAAATAACCCTAGCCCAAGTGAGGGTTTTCTACTGGTCTGGTTACACATGCAACATATGACGGGGGTGCTAGGTCAGGTTCCAAGATAACGAATATTTAACATGATAGAAGGAAATAAAAGATCACAAGATCAACAGATAATACTAGGAACAACAATTCCTACTTCTAGCATGCTACACAAGTCCAATCCCTATCATGCATGATTCTATATCCATAGAATTAGAGTACAGTCCATAGATCTTGAAAGCAAGCCACCCACCTGAAAACGCTGATCTGCCCAAGTTCTACAGCTGATAAAACCAAAAACAGCAACTCACAGTCCAGTATGCCCCGTACAGTCCAAAATCCCACCTGGGTACAACATAGGGCTACAGTTATACTTTAATCCCAAAATCTGCCAAGATTTACTACACTGAAATTTCAGCCACAAAGATGCGATTATTCTACCTGCTGAATGTGCTCGAAAAATTCCAAATAAAATATCCCTGCGATCCTCGTGTCGATAGCTTCGAAACAAGTACCTGCACGCCAAATTCCGAGCACCGTAGGCCAAGTTACAAATTCCACAGTATCGGTGCGCACCATCCCAAACCATTCAACTGTAAACTCTTGTACAGATAAAAGGAAAAGTGTATACCTTCGGGAAGGTCTCCAAAAATTCCAAGAAAAATCCACGATGATCCTCGCGTCGAGTAGATGAAAAAGTCTATAAGCACGTCTTGATCCGAGACTCGTGCGCGAAGATCTCCTCAAGGGAAGGTGCTGCCCTCACCAAAATCTCACAGCAAAAAGGGTCCCAGTGAGCACGAGAAAACTCCTCGAAAAACGCGAAATCTGAAAATGTGCAAAACCCAAAATCGTAGCCTCACCTGTTACGAATCCAGCAGCGAAGAAATCGCTCAAAAAGATCGTCGGAGTAGGTCGGGGGAGCTCGTACACCGAAGAGCGACGGAAGAAGCACCGAAGAAGGAACGTCGCGCCGAGCCAAGAAAAAGAGAATCTCGAAAAGCGTGCCCCCAAAAATCCCCAAACTCTGCAGATGGAAGGTCCACAGTGTGAGGATCAACTTTGGTGAAGAGCTCCCTTCGGTTTGAGGCTCGGAAGTGCCAAAAAAACGAAAGAGAAGGAGTTTCGGGCTATTTATAGGCCGCAGGGAACAAATGGAGAAATTCCCAACCTGTCCGGACTTTCGGGCGCAGGGGGGTTTTCGGGCGGCTACAGTGTTGGGCCTGGCCCAACACTGTGCGCGCCCAAATTCCTCCCGTGCGGCCACGTAGCCCAGCAAACAGGCGGCAGCGGGCGGAGCCACTCAGCGGCGGCCACGTCGCTCGCCTCCCCGCCCGACACGCGTCCCGCACAGCGAACAGCTGTGCGGGGCGCGCCAAACGCCGCCACGTGTCCCTCCCCGCGGTCAAAGCGGGTAGGTGGCGCCCGCCAGTGGCAGGGCGACACGTGGCCCTGCCACTGTCGCGGTCGCACGTGCGGGCAGGGCGCCGCCCTGGCCGCCTGCCACGCACGCGCCCCGAGGTGCCCGTCCACCGTTCCGTGCGCCGCGCCTCGTGAGCCCGCGAATGGCGTGACGACACGTGTCCCGTGCACCCGGTCCACGCACCCAGTTCCGGTTCCGTGGACCGCGCCGCGTGCACCGACCAACCGGGGGATGCCACGTGTCCCCCCGCCCCGGTCCATGCACCGCCGCGCAAAACCTGTGGACCGCGCCTCACGAGCCCGCCAATCAGGCGGCGCCACGTGTCCATGCGCCGGGTCCGTGCACCCAGCCGCTCCCCTCTGTGGACCGAGCGCTGCGGACCGGCCCAATCACAAGCCGCCACGTGGCAGCCGGCGGTCCACGGCCCCTCCCATGCACCGAAATTCAGCGAAAACTTCCGGGGGTCCGTTTTTGGGCATCCGGACTCCAAATCAAACAAGCAAATAGCCGTTTTCAAGCATTTTTCCGCGCTGAATCCAAATCCACCCTCTGTTTGGCCCAAATCAATTTCGAAAATTCGGCAATTGCAGCCGAAGGCCAATCCAGCTGTGGATATCACACAGGGTCCATCCGTGGCATCCCTTTGATGCACTATGGACCAGATACACCAACACTAGGTGTTCTACACCACGGTTCATGGGAGAAGCCACACGGGGATCAGGGTCACCACAGTACTGCCAAAGAACACAAAGTATGAAATAGAAGAAGAAAGAGATAAAATGCTGGGGAGAATAACAAGAACTCAATACTGAATAACAAAAAGTCAAATTAGTAGCTAAGGTAATCGAAGCTTACTCCATTATAATATAAACATTGTCATTGTCTTCATATGCATCATAAAATTGGACTAAGTTGCTATGTCCCGTCAAAGCTCTCAAAATCTTCACTTCTCTCCTGACATCTTCTATAGCTATGGCCGTTGTCATCTGCCAAAGGGAAAAGCATCCAACTATGGCATAAATTATATAATTCACCCACATTTTAAACTAGAGTACATATATATTAAGTTTGGCAGCAACTAAAAGTTGTATTTTTTTCTTGAAGCACAACAATGTTCCATTAACTAATATCATATCAGGCCACATTGAGAATTTTGAGTTGAAAAAGAATACCCTAGATCATCTGATTCGTGTATTCCATTAGATCAACCTCACAGTCCCACTTTCATCTTCTCAACCATAGGAAAATGATATAATGAAGCAAAATTGGAACCACAAAAGGGTAAAAAAGCAAAAGTATATATCATAAAGGAGGGGTTTTTTTATTGCACCTTAGCCTTAGGGATGACCTTTACGGCCACTTGCTCCCCATTCCGCTCCCCCTTCTTGAACTGTGCCGAGCATGTGTACCCGAAGTGGCCCCTCCCCACTTCCTCCCCGACCTCGTACTTCCCTTCGAACCCCTTCGCGAAGCCGAAGCTCTTGTCGAGCCCCGCCACCGCCCCGTTCGCCCCCTCGCGGCCCCCCTCCTCAGGGATCGCCGCCTCGTTCGGCTTCACCGAGCCGTGGCGCCGCGCCAGCGCCGCCCTAATGTGGTTCGCCGGCGACGGCGGCGGGAACGACAGCTTAAAGAACCTCCTCGGCGTCGCCGTCGCTGATCCGCCGCCGGCCGAGGCGGCGGACGGAGATTTCTTTGAGAAGAGGCTGTAAGCGGGGCTAGGGCTGTAGAAGGGGAAGAAGGGGGAGGCCCATGGCTTGGTGGTACTCTTCTGGACCTCCGCCACCGCCGCCTCCTCCTTGTTCTCTTCTTCCTCTTCTCTCTTCTCTACCGCTCCTTCTTCTTCTTCTCCCTTCTTCTTCTTCTTCTTCTTCAAAGGTGTAGAAGTAGGGTTTGAGGCCTCCGGCGTCGTCGATGGTTTCCCATGGCAAAGCCCCATCTCTTCTTCTCCCTCCTAGATCCAAAACAGTGACGCACAAGGGAGAAGACGATGGACCGCACAACCCTAGCTCACGACATTGCTCTCTCTCTCTCTCTCTCTCTCTCTCTCTCTCTCTCTCTCTTTTCCCCCTCCCTGCGGCGATGAAGAGGCAAGGCGCGTTGGGAGGTGGATGGAGAGCCGATCGGATGCTGCGCGAGATGGTGGTGGTGGCTGTGGTGGTGGGGGTGAGGGGGTGGCGGCGGCGATGAAGAGGGGAGCACGCGTGAGATGAAAAGTAAAAAAAAAAAAAAAATTACTGTGTGTTGTGTGCGTGTGTCTGTGTTGAGATGAAAAGTAAAAAAAAAAAAAAACAGAGATGGGCTGTGGCGGTGGGGAGGGAAAAGGCAAAATATTTTTTTCAGTTCCCGCCATGTATTATTTGCCGACGCAAAAGCCAAGCGTCGTTAAAATTTCGACACTAAAAAAATTTTACGACGCTTTTTAGATGCGTCGTCGTAAAAGCGTCGGTATAGACCCCTTTTTTTGTAGTGTTGGGAAGGGACATTTTAATTTTTTTTTTTTTTCTCTCGTTTTATTTTCTTTTCGCTTTCGGCGGGTTTTTTTTTTAATTAAAATTTTTAAATTTTAAAAAATATTTATATTTTAAATTTTAAATTTTATAAATTTTAATTATTTTTAATTTTATATTTTAAAAAATCCCTTCCCAAGGCTCTGTCAGAGCCTTGGGAAGGGTATTTGTTTTTTTTTTATTTTTTTTTTTAATTTTTTTTTTTTCCTTTATATTTCTTTTGAATTTTTTTTAATTAAAATATTTAAATTTTAAAAAATATTTAAATTATAAATATATAATTTTTTAAAATTTAATTTTTTAAAATTTTTTTTATAAATTTAAATTTAAATTTTTTTTTCCTTTCTTTTATATTCTTTTTTTTTTCCTTTTTTTGTTTTTTTTTTCTTTTATGCTTCAGGGTTTTTTTTTTAAATTAAAAATTTTAAATTATAAAAAATATTTAAATTTTAAATTTTAAATTTTATAAATTTTAATTTTTTTAATTTTATATTTTAATAAATCTAAAAATTTTATTTTATTTTTGAAAAATATTAATTTTAAAATTTATACAATATTTTTATAATTTTTTTAAAATTTATATAAATTTAAAAATTAAAATTTTTACTCCTACTTAAAATATTTAAATTTTAATTAGAATATTTAAATTTTACTTAATTTTTTTAATTAGAATATTTAAATTTTAAAAAATATTTAAAATATAAATTTATAAATTATTTAAAATTAATTTTTTAAATTTTATAAATATATATATTTATATTTTATTAAAATTATAAATATATTTATATTTTATTAAATTATATAAAATTATAAATTTATAATTTTAAAAAATAATATTTATTTTAAAATTGTAAAATTTATATAAATTTTTTATAATTTTTGTAAAATTTATATAAATTTAAAAATTAAAATTTTTACTCATACTTAAAATATTCTAATACATTCTTTAATTATCAAATTTATAATATACATAAAAGTAAAGGTCACATCGTCATTACACATAAAAGTCAACTTTATACCTCTTATTCTTCATCCCCAGTCCAAACACTACTTTTCTTACACCAGGTTTAAACCAGGTTTAAGCCTCATTTCCAACCAAACACAATTTAGGTTTATACCAGGTTTATCCCTTACTTTATACCTATACCTGGTATAATTCATTCTGGCTTATCCCCAATCCAAACGGTACCTAATCAAACAGCCCCTGAACATTCCGACTCTTTTTCATTTCACTTTAAGCACTCTTAATTATTTATTGTTAGAATTACATTACATGCTCCTCCTTTGTGTTCTGTTCTGTCCCCCGCATACCAAGCTAGAAACGAAGCCATCGTTCAAAATCAGCCCACCATTTCTCTCTTTCTCTCTCTCTCTCCGAGCTAGGGTTTTTTAGGGGGGAGGGGTCTAGGCGTGTCACGCCCCGAGTTTTAAAAATCCGGTAAATTTTTTTTTTTTTTCAGAGTTTGCAAACTGGACGCAACAGACCGCCACACGTATAGAAGACTCTCTATCCCAAGGACAAAGACTCCCCTATACATGCACGGCTAAAAATCATCATCAGAGATCAACAGATATATCAGTAACTAATCTAATCTACTCAGCAGGAAATCAAAATTAAGTTATTACATCATCAGTTTTAAATGTCTAAATCAAGATAAACTGGAATGGAATGCGGAAAGTAAATGTCTGCAGAAGTCATCGATATATAATGCTCATGGGGACAGCTCTATCGTAATCGGCTCACTGGATCGTCCCGACATCTCACCACCCGACGGACCTACAACAGTCACCCGAGGGTGTGAGATACACCGGAGTGTATCCCAGTGGGCACGACGAGCCGAGGATCAGCTAATCGTACCTACTGGGTACTAAAATCTGCGGATAGTAAAGATCTGTAGGAAAAGCTGGAAACATAGATGTCTACTAATAATTAGAAATAAAACTGCAGGTAAGTATGCTGAACAATCAGGGTATCTCAGAGATAACTATCATGAAAACTGTAGAGCATGCAGGCCGGAAATCAAAGTCAACTACAAGGATCATGTATAAAGAACTACGAATGATACAAGCATGTCTACAGATAATAGTGCTGGAACAACTGAGCAACTGTACGAGTAAAAGTAATGCGTCAAAGATAGAAAACCAAATATCCAATTATGTGCCAATATTGGTCTCAGAGAACCTCAGGCAATGCCACTGTTCGGCACCTTTTTCGGCTGACATAACCTTGTCGAGGGCTCACGGGTCTATCATCAGACCACTTTACCGGTAAAGAACAATCTCCACGGGGAGCTACCTCGGCCATGTTCGTGAAGTACAGCAGTGCATGACAAATCATAATGATCAATCTCACGGTCTAGTGACCGGGTAGTCGGCAACATGCCGAGATCCCAACAGGGAATCATCTGTCTATATCTATCCATCGGAATCAATCAATCATGCATATCGAGTAGTGTCTATCAATAAGGATCAATCAATCATGCATATCGAGTGGTATCTATCAATCAGGATCAATCAATCATGCATATCAATAATATCTCGAATAACATCTCAATGACAGGAATCAACAGGTGTCATCTAATCATGCAAATCTATATATATCAATCAATCAGGATCAGTCAGGAATAATCAGGGATCATGTAGATAATAATCGGCTGACCGTGAACAAACAATCACATGTATAAGTCTAATCGAGTCGATGTCAAACAGGAGAATCATGACGTGTCAAACGAGATTAACATATATCAGATAAGTCCTATAGATATAATCATCAGGGCAAATCAAAAACAGGTGTCCGACTGGACTAAAGCAACCAGAGGGCCGAATAGATCAAGCCCGGACCGAAGCTAACCCACCTGGATGAAGGCAGACTCTCGAACTCCCGCGCAGCTACTGGGAGACTGGTGCTGTTTAAAGAGAGTTCATACATCAATTTTTGCATTTTGGTCCACAATGTATTTAAAATTGCATAAATACCTATTAGATAACTACTGTTTTGGCTCGTTCGTGAAATCTGGGAATCCAAAATTGACGCCGTAAGTTTCAGTGGGTTCGTTACGACGAGACGAAGCCCGTGCTCACAAGTTTGGCCTGACACGGATCCCGAGGGCAAAGTTGGCCCAACAAATACTAAGTCCAAATAGCCACTATGGTACAACTTAACTTATACCTGATCTTTTTAAGATATAACAGAAGCATCATGTTCAGCAAGGTGCACAGGGTTGAGGGCTCACCTTGCGCGCGTCGGAGGCCGGCCGGAGAGTCGCCGGAGCAAGGTGGTGCTCCAAGCCAAGGCTCGGTTTGGCTTCCTTTGAATCAACTCAGGCTCTGTCCTATAGAGGAGGTGAGCATCAGTAAGAGGGAGATCCCAGAGGCTCTCGGGTTCATGTGGGGTCGAGCCCCGGCGGCCGGAGGCGGCGGCGGGCGGAGATGAGCCCGAGAGGGTGATCTCGGGTGCAAAAACTATAACCAAGCTACAGGGCATTCTAACCCAAAATAAAAATCATGGGGAACTTCGTTAGGGTCTGTAGGTCTTACCTGATGGTTGGCCGGAGTCCCGAGTTGCCGGAGTTGGCCGGAGTCCGGCTCGAGTGCAGTTTCGGGTGCAACTCTGCACAGCAAAGTCCCAACGTCAAGAATCACATGCAAGATGCTGGGGGACCTCCAATGGGCCATAGAACCCTACCTGGGTGGTTTCCGGCGGCAGAGGAGCGCCGGCAAGGCGGCGCCGGCGAAGCTCGGTCAAGCTTCGAGGGCCGTCAATGGCGGAATCCGGCACGGCGGCTCCGGGCCTGAGCAAGTTGGATCAAGATGCTCCCTGCCCCGCCAGGGTGCTTCCAGCAGGGGTGGCCGGCGTCGGGAGGTCACGGCGGCGCCGGGCGACAGAGATGCCAATCGGAGAAGAATACCTGAGCTAGGGCACCTCCGATCAGGCCCGATCCTCAACCGATGACCCTCCAACTTCGTGGAGATGCTAAGGTAGATGAGAGGATCGATCTCAACGGTGCTGATCTACGGTTTGACGGTCGGATGAAGGCGGCTATCGGCGGCGGCCAAAAATGGAAATTCCGGCGTCGGGGTTCCTCGGCCGGTTAACCGGAGCACCGGAAGCCCTAAGGCTGCACCAGGGTGATCCTCAAGAGGTCAGTAACACCATTCTAGGGTCTCTAGGTGAAATAAAGACGGATAACTTCCACCTACTAACCTCGCCGGAAAACTGTAGGAGAAATGTCGCTCCCGCGGCGGCGGCTGGCACCAGGCTCACCACAGCTCGGTTGCGGCCTCTCGGAGGAGTTCCCAGACGCGGTTTGGGTCTCTCTGGGAGTCTGGAAGAACTCCCCTAGCCCGCACCCGAGGTGAAGAAGTGTTGGCTTCCCTCTTCTCCGGCGATGGAGAGGCGGCGGCCGGTGCGCGACGTCCCGTGGAGTGCGGCAGAGAGAGGGGGATCGTTGGAGGTGCGGCTGTGGGGCTGAGGGCTACGGGGTTTAGAGAAAACCCTAGCCCTAGCTATACATGTATATATATAATGTATATACAATTGCAGTTTAGTCCTCCCTCTCATGACATTTTTGGTTTTGGTCCTTCTCAGTAGCTTCTAATCACATCTAGGTCCCTCACAAAGCAGTGGCACGCAAATCGATACATAAAATGTAGGGTTTATATGTAAAAAGCCACTTTTTCCCCGTATTTCACGCTTTTCGAGGCGATCCGGTCGCCGAAACGGAAAATGGACTGCGCCATGACGTCCGGCTCGACGAGACCTATCAGGTAGCGATCTATGATTTTCGCGAAACTGCCCGGATAAAATCTCGGTCCATAATAACTGTGTCAAAATACAGTTTTCACGCTTTTCGAGATTCCAGAGTCGTCAAACAGAATTTTCGATTGCGCCATTGCGTTCAGAACATCGAAAATAGCTAGAATTGACTACTCGAATCACTATATTAGGAGTCCAGATAGTAGATTGGCCAACGTTGGCGCGAAGGGGACTCGAAAATAGGGTTTACTGTTCACTTGTACCCGCGACTTAAGTCGCGGGTCCCGCCGGCTTCAACGCCGATTTATGGGAGATCCGACCGTCAGATCTGAACAAGTTCAATATGGTTTTCACTCAGTTCGACGAGAGGGTCTCACTCGTGGTCTCGGATCTTCGAGATCAGGCTCGGATTGAAAGGTGATATTTCTGGCCCATTAATTGTGCAAATTACACTGCAGAAAAGGGGCACTGTCGCTATCTGAGCCATTTATGATCCAAATTCAACTTGACTTCTATCGATTTCATTTATTTAATTATTTACAAAAATTCGAATTCTTACAAGACGATGCTGCGATTGGTTTTGCTAGTGTAGTATGAGAAGATTAGGGTTAGGGCGAGATCGCGATGGGTTCGGGGGCGGGGAAGAAGCCGAAGCAGCAGCAGCGATCGGCTTCTTGCGGCTGCGCGCAGCGGAAGGGGCGCTCATTGCTGTGCGGGTCGTTGCTCTTCGCCCTCGGCCTCGTCTCCCTCCTCACCGGCCATATCGCCGCCGACCTCGAGTGGTCCCGTATCCGCGGCCTCTGGCGACCCAAGCGGGTATGATTCCTCAAAAGAAAAAACCTAAAGGGGGGATATCCCCCCTTTATCCCCAAATAGATTTGGGATATCCCCGTTTGGGGATATCCCCCCAAACGGGGATATCCCCGGGTTTGGGGGAGGGATATCCCTCACGTCCCCCCAACTGGGCCGGTTTATCCCCTGTCCGTTCCCAAGGCAGCAGTGCCTTGGGAAGGGACAATTTAATTTTTTTTTTTTTTCTCTCGTTTTATTTTTCTTTTAGCTTTGGGGGGGTTTTTTTTTAATTAAAATTTTTAAATTTTAAAAAATATTTATATTTAAAATTTTAAATTTTATAAATTTTAATTATTTTTAATTTTATATTTAAAAAAATCCCTTCCCAAGGCTCTGTCAGAGCCTTGGGAAGGGTATTTGTTTCTTTTTTTATTTTTTTTTAATTTTTTTTTTCTTTCCTTTATATTTCTTTTGAATTTTTTTTAATTAAAATATTTAAATTTTAAAAAATATTTAAATTATAAATTTATAATTTTTTAAAATTTAATTTTTTAAATTTTTTTTTAAAAATTTAAATTTAAATTTTTTTTTCTTTCTTTTATATTCTTTTTTTTTCCTTTTTTTTTGTTTTTTTTTCTTTTATGCTTCAGGGTTTTTTTTAATTAAAATTTTTAAATTATAAAAAATATTTAAATTTTAAATTTTAAATTTTATAAATTTTAATTTTTTTAATTTTATATTTTAATAAATCTAAAAATTTTATTTTATTTTTAAAAAATATTAATTTTAAAATTTATACAATATTTTTATAATTTTTTTAAAATTTATATAAATTTAAAAATTAAAATTTTTACTCATACTTAAAATATTTAAATTTTAGTTAGAATATTCAAATTTTACTTAATTTTTTTAATTAGAATATTTAAATTTTAAAAAATATTTAAAATATAAATTTATAAATTATTTAAAATTAATTTTTTAAATTTTATAAATATATATATTTATATTTTATTAAATTATAAATATATTTATATTTTATTAAATTATATAAAATTATGAATTTATAATTTTAAAAAATAATATTAATTTTAAAATTGTAAAATTTATATAATTTTTTTATAATTTTTGTAAAATTTATATAAATTTAAAAATTAAAATTTTTACTCATACTTAAAATATTCTAATACATTCTTTAATTATCAAATTTATAATATATATAAAAGTAAAGGTCACATCGTCATTACACATAAAAGTCAACTTTATACCTCTTATTTTTTATCCCCAATCCAAACACTACTTTTCTTACACCAGGTTTAAACCAGGTTTAAGCCTCATTTCCAACCAAACACAATTTAGGTTTATACCAGGTTTATCCCTTACTTTATACCTATACCTGGTATAATTCATTCTGGTTTATCCCCAATCCAAACGGTACCTAATCAAACAGCCCCTGAACATTCCGACTCTTTTTCATTTCACTTTAAGCACTCTTAATTATTTATTGTTAGAATTACATTACATGCTCCTCCTTTGTGTTCTGTTCTGTCCCCCGCATACCAAGCTAGAAACGAAGCCATCGTTCAAAATCAGCCCACCATTCCTCTCTCTCTCTCTCTCTCTCCGAGCTAGGGTTTTTGAGGGGGGAGGGGTCTAGACGATGCTGCGATTGGTTTTGCTAGTGTAGTATGAGAAGATTAGGGTTAGGGCGAGATCGCGATGGGTTCGGGGGCGGGGAAGAAGCCGAAGCAGCAGCAGTGATCGGCTTCTTGCGGCTGCGCGCAGCGGAAGGGGCGCTCCTTGCTGTGCGGGTCGATGCTCTTCGCCCTCGGCCTCGTCTCCCTCCTCACCGGCCATATCGCCGCCGACCTCGAGTGGTCCCGTATCCGCGGCCTCTGGCGACCCAAGCGGGTATGATTCCTCAAAAGAAAAAACCTAAAGGGGGGATATCCCCCCTTTATCCCCAAACAGATTTGGGATATCCCCTCCCAAACGGGGATATCCCCGGGTTTGGGGGAGGGATATCCCTCACCTCCCCCCAACCGGGCCGGTTTATCCCCTGTCCCTTCCCAAGGCAGCAGTGCCTTGGGAAGGGACATTTTAATTTTTTTTATTTATTTTTTCTCTCGTTTTATTGTAATTTTGGAATAAGTAGGGATTATTGTAATTTTGTATTTGGTTTGGTATTATGTTCGTACCAGATATAAGAAAAGTAATGTTTGGCATGGAATGGAGAATAAGAAAAATAGATAGTAGTATTTTATGTAAAATGACTAATATGTCTTTCCTCTTAGTTTTTTTTCTAAAAATCATAATAAATTTTTATTTTTAACCTTTTTAAATATAGCAAATCTTATATATAATATTTAACAAATTTGATGCTATATAAATTAATTTTTAAATTTTAATAATGTAAAAAATTAATTGTATTGTCCAAAAAATTAAAATGTTTATCTTTTGATAAGTTTATATAAAATTAAAATTTTAAAATATTTATATAAAATTTTTAAATTTATTAAAAATTAAAGTTAAAAATTTAAAAATTTTATACAATTTTAAAATTATTAAAAATTAAAGTTAAAAATTTTAAAAACTATAAAATTTAAAAATTTTCTAAATTTAAAAATGTATAAATATTACAAATTTTAATTTTAATTATCTTGAAAAATTACAAAAGTGGAAGTAAAAATTTTAATTTGTATAAATTTAAAAATTTCTATAAAAAAATTGTATAATTTATAAAATTAATAAATTTTTTTTTAAAAAATAAATTTTAGATTTATTAAAAAATAAATTAAAATTTTAAAATTTATAAAATAAATAATATTTTAAATTTTAAATTTTATAAATTTAAATATTATAATATTTAGAGGGGGTTATTCCAAAATAATCCGGTAAAAGTGTTCCCCTGTTTCTTCCATTTTTCAATTTTATTTGAGTATAAAGGGGGAATATATTATTATTCTCATTGTACCCTAATCAAACAGCCCCTGAACATTCCGACTCTTTTTCATTTCACTTTAAGCACTCTTAATTATTTATTGTTAGAATTACATTACATGCTCCTCCTTTGTGTTCTGTTCTGTCCCCCGCATACCAAGCTAGAAACGAAGCCATCGTTCAAAATCATCCCACCATTCCTCTCTCTCTCTCTCTCTCTCCGAGCTAGGGTTTTTGAGAGGGGAGGGGTCTAGACGATGCTGCGATTGGTTTTGCTAGTGTAGTATGAGAAGATTAGGGTTAGGGCAAGATCGCGATGGGTTCGGGGGCGGGGAAGAAGTCGAAGCAGCAGCAGCAGCAGCAGCAGCAGCGATCGGCTTCTTGCGGCTGCGCGCAGCGGAAGGGGCGCTCCTTGCTGTGCGGGTCGATGCTCTTCGCCCTCGGCCACGTCTCCCTCCTCACCGGCCAGATCGCCGCCGACCTCGAGTGGTCCCGTATCCGCGGCCTCTGGCGACCCAAGCGGGTATGATTCCTCAAAAGAAAAAACCTAAAGGGGGGATATCCCCCCTTTATCCCCAAACAGATTTGGGATATCCCCGTTTGGGGATATCCCCCCAAACGGGGATATCCCCGGGTTTGGGGAGGGATATCCCTCACCTCCCCCCAACCGGGCCGGTTTATCCCCTGTCCCTTCCCAAGGCAGCAGTGCCTTGGGAAGGGACATTTTAATTTTATTTTTTTTTTCTCTCGTTTTATTTTTCTTTTAGCTTTGGGCGGATTTTTTTTTTTTAATTAAAATTTTTAAATTTTAAAAAATATTTATATTTTAAATTTTAAATTTTATAAATTTTAATTATTTTTAATTTTATATTTTAAAAAATCCCTTTCCAAGGCTCTCTCACAGCCTTGGGAAGGGTATTTGTTTTTATTTTATTTTTTTTTTTAAATTTTTTTTTCTTTCCTTCATATTTCTTTTGAATTTTTTTTAATTAAAATATTTAAATTTTAAAAAATATTTAAATTATAAATTTATAATTTTTTAAAATTTAATTTTTTAAAATTTTTTTTATAAATTTAAATTTAAATTTTTTTTCCTTTCTTTTATATTCCTTTTTTTTTCCCTTTTTTTTGTTTTTTTTTTCTTCTATGCTTCAGGATTTTTTTTTAAATTAAAATTTTTAAATTATAAAAAATATTTAAATTTTATAAATTTTAATTTTTTTAATTTTATATTTTAATAAATCTAAAAATTTTATTTTATTTTTAAAAAATATTAATTTTAAAATTTATACAATATTTTTATAATTTTTTTAAAATTTATATAAAGTAAAAATTAAAACCATTCCTCTCTCTCTCTCTCTCTCTCCGAGCTAGAGCTAGGGTTTTTGAGGGGGGAGGGGGCGATTGGTTTTGCTAGGGTTTTTGAGGGGGGAGGGGGCGATTGGTTTTGCTAGTGTAGTATGAGAAGATTAGGGTTAGGGCGAGATCGCGATGGGTTCGGGGGCGGGGAAGAAGCCGAAGCAGCAGCAGCAGCAGCAGCAGCGATCGGCTTCTTGCGGCTGCGCGCAGCGGAAGGGGCGCTCCTTGCTGTGCGGGTCGATGCTCTTCGCCCTCGGCCTCGTCTCCCTCCTCACCGGCCAGATCGCCGCCGACCTCGAGTGGTCCCGTATCCGCGGCCTCTGGCGACCCAAGCGGGTATGATTCCTCAAAAGAAAAAACCTATCCTTTTTTTCTTTTTTCCTTCTTTTTTTTGTCCTTTTTTATGTTGAGTATAAATGACTGTGTGGATGCATGTACATCTTATTCGACATGTCTCTTCGATTTATATTTGAGATATGGTTTCGATTTACTCAATAAGGAGTGTTTCCAAATATCTAGATTCTAGAATTGCTACTATGTCTAGCCTTCAAGGTTTTTTTTTTTTTTTTTTTTTTTTTTTTTTTTTTTTTTTTTTTTTCAGAATAAGGTGAGAATAAGACAAATCAGAATAAGACCTTTCAATGAGCAAAAATTGGACTCCTAGCTTCCAATTTCACAAGAAAATCGTCATACCAAATAAGTTAGCAGTGGATATCTTATTACAACATCCCTACAGGGCCGTAGTATTTGATAGATGAGAAGTTGATCAAATATCTGGAATGGATACCATATTAGCGCCATTAAGTCATTTTCATAATAAGATAAATCACCTCGTAGGTAAAATATACCGTCCTATCAAATTATAGATGCTAAGACCTTTCGAAGAGCAAAAAAACGAACTCCTAGCATCTAATCATACAAGAAAATTTTTATGCTGAATAAGTTATCATTGAATATCTTGTTCTCACTTGCAAACATGGCCTTAAGGTGTTACCATCATTACATACTGTAGCTCATTTGCAGGTGGCCACTTAAAATTTGAAAAATTGATATTAGTAACCAAACTTGTAAAATTTTGCAATTAACTATCTACAGTTGATAGTACATCAATTTAAGTGACTAACATTAGCCAAATAGTCAAGAAACAGTAAAGGACGCACGCTTTATGTAGGAGGAGGGTTTTCTTGATTCCAAAATATAGTTTTGCAGTAAGATCGATTAGTGTTTAGCAAATGTTTTACTGTACTTTTACTTTTATCTAGCTCTATTTTGAACTTTGCGTTTTACAAGAATCCTTACACTCCACTAACAAATAGAAGTTTATACTAAGTAATATTAGCAGTAGTTTGAATTTCTTTCTATGTGATTTAGTGAACTTTATTTTAAACAACAAACATTGTCCATTTCCAGTTTACTGCTTGGTGGAGATTTTTAGAAAATCCTTAATTTATTAAGAGAAGTTTGATATTTTGACCTCTCTATGACCAATCTTAGGGCCCGTTTGGTATTGAGGGCTACCTAATGCTATTGGACCAAAAGAAGTTGGAGCGAAAGAACTGAGAGCAAGGATGTAAGTGCAGTGGCACGGGTCGTGCGAAATACTTGCCGGCCGGTCTAGGCATGGATGCGGCCGATCCATGGCCAACCGAGTGCTGGTCACAAAAAAAACATGTGACGGACATGCATTAATGGCATGCAAAATATTTAGTTTCTGTAGCAACCAAAATTTTCTTAATTTTATATGTAATCTTTATCAAATATTTTGAACTTTATTGGAAAATTATTTAGTAAATTTTTAAAATAAAGGGTTTGAACTGTGCTCAATTAGGCACGGGAGCTGTATCGTGCCAGTATCTTGTTGGCACGGTATGACACGGTGGATACGGCCCGTGTCGATGGATACTTAAATTCTAGATATAGAGGTATGCTTCTCCTTTTCCAGTTGGACTGCACAAATTATATCATAATTAAATGAGTGTGATCTATACAACGTGCTATCCCTTAAAGAAAAAAAAATGGAATATTTTACTATCGCTCTTTCCTACAGCATGTATCCTATACTCCCCGGAATCCCAAATGAAGCCTTAGTGGCAAACCTCGAAGTTATTGTAGGCTCGTTACTTATTGAAACTATTTCTTTTGTAACTCCATAGAAGATTGGGGAACATGTAAGTAATGAAAGTGCTTGGTTCTGTTTAAATTTGTAATCTATCAATGGTTAATGGACTGTAGGAATTATTGTAGAAACTACAGTTGAATGG
Source organism: Tillandsia leiboldiana (assembly GCA_029204045.2). Classification (NCBI taxonomy): domain Eukaryota; kingdom Viridiplantae; phylum Streptophyta; class Magnoliopsida; order Poales; family Bromeliaceae; genus Tillandsia; species Tillandsia leiboldiana. The sequence goes on from CM055065.1 coordinate 48,494,468, forward strand.
AGAGTTTGAAAAACAAAAAAGACGCATAATGTACAAAAATGAAAACACTTCTAAATTTCAGTATAGTATTGTGTTTTGATGCCATGATTTTTCAGTCTTCTTTAGTTTACTGTCAATGTATTGAGTATTATCATTTCTACCACTGCAAAACTTCTCACAAGGACATATATAGATGTATAAGGGCTAGCATTTGACTGTCAAGCAAAGATGAGCATTTTAGTTGCTTGAAAATTCTACAAATTTTTCTGTGTCCTCTTTTTCTCTATCTGCTTGATGCAGTATGATTGATTGCATTCTGTTTCTGTCTGGCTCATGTAGATCACTGATCTATTGGTGACTGTTTTTAGTATATTATGGGCTCTGCCGGTTTTAACTACATTAAACAAGGTCATACTAATGTTTGTTGATCATCTTGAATTAACATGCCTAATTATTATATTTTCTTTAGTGAGGAATAAAAATATTAGACGAAAAGAGCTTTTCTAGTTAATTGCTAGGTTAGAAATGTTTACT